>DWPV01003020.1:0-16010 GCA_018251915.1 Urbanus proteus proteus
TGCTTCTAGCATTAAGTCCGCCTTTTGTAAGGTATAATAAAGTTTAAATAAATAAATACTTTGTAAATGTAGGTATGGTGTACGTGCTGCACATATTATGTCAGTACACGGATACAAAGATGGCAATCAATCATTCAGGGTTAGGGAGATATACCTACTTATCCGAGGCATTCCAGCTCAGTACTCAGGGGTAGTAACGCATCTGTGGTCAATGTCAGGTAGGACCTTGATTTTATCATCAGATGGACTGTATACTCGTTTGCTACTTCGATCATATATAAAAAGAAATCATTGGTCCTCATCAAAGGTCCTTTTGAAGTCTACTGCTGGATATGTCTCCATAAAAATGAAAGTTTCGCAAATAGACCCCGCTCCTGGCATGCGTGTTAATCACCATAATAGGTCGACTGATGGTACGTCACTGCTGCTCATTAAAATCTGTAATCAACCCCACATAAGATCACAGTCCTACCTGACGTCACAGATACGTTCCTACAACTGAGGATTATTGGAACGCCGCGGGTAAGTATCTACTATCTGAGTTACACCCTATAAACCAAAACACAGCAGCTCTGAACACTGCTGTTATTATAAGGCAGAAATAGGGTTGGCAATGATGTTGTCGAAATCGAACGACAAAGGACTATTTCACCTTAAAAAGGTGAAATTTTACACAGGAAGACGTTGCTACCCATTTCCTAGCTTTTGTCCCGGTATCGCCTATAAAGACCACGGGAAGAGCGGGAATGATACCTAACATTTAAGATCGACAAAATAAAATTCTGAAAAAAAAGAAAGTTCTCAAAGGTGTGTGAAGTCTACCAATTCGCACTTGGCCAGCGCTGTGGACTAAGGCCTAAAATCCCTCTCACTGAGAGGAGATCCGTGCCCAGCAGTGGGATATTAATGGGTTGATGATGAATGTATAATAAATATAAATTTGTTAAAAAAATTCTAAAAGTTATTAGCCGCTCATTACGTCTCCAATAGAAGGGAGTTTGCATTCATTTTGTTACTGTTTCTTGAACATGAAAACCAAAGCAGTAAAAACATAATTACTTTATATATTACTTTTATATACATATTGTTATACACTGAATAATATGTGATTTTTCTTTGAACTAATAAATGGATGCCAAAGACAGTAAAGGTTTTTTCATCAAACATTTCCGGTGTCCAACGACGTGTTGTTGTCTAATTCACAGATTCAAAATACATTTATGCTGAGTTTTTATTTCAAAAACAAAAAACACTAAATAAGACAGCAGTCTAAAAACTGTTCTACAGGGTGTTGATTACAAACTACTTGAAAAGCACAGTTTTTGAGACCTAAAAAATGTCCATAACTAACCTGTAATTTCGTACAAAATGATGCCTAAAAGCTAAAACTGGTAAAGGCTAGGTATTATATAGCCGCTTTGTACGGACTAAAGCCTTCAAAGTGAGCAGTCAATATTGACATATTGCTTCTTACTTTCCCGCCCGAGGCCGGGTTTCCGAGCTCTATAGAACGTGGTGAAAATCCGCAAATATCCATTTCAGAATGTGATAAAATATTTTGTAGTGTACGAGATAAAGCGGGAAAAGATCTAGTTTTATACCTAACTTATTTGATATGATATTAATAAACGTACGGTTATTTAATAATGGTCATTGCTACTCGTGGATTCAGGATGTCTTGAAGGTAGATTTTTAGATATTTTTTCTTTCAAAAATTAAATAGCAAACGAGCAAGTGGCCCCTGCATCTCATTGGACATCTGTAATTAACTTCAGATAATGTCACAGTCCTGCTTAAGGTCTGAGGGCCCGAGGATTCTCAGGGGTAGCAACGGCGATGTGGCCGAACTTAGTCAAGCTTCGGACAAGCACAGCGATATTCAGGTGACGAGGGTTTGAAGTGGATGTCATGGTCTTCTCTGGATGTCATAGTAGGCGACGAAGTGTCAGAAACCCATAAGATAGGTAGTACCGTCTTCTTGTGTTCAACACACTGTGTTAACCAACAAGCATACCAAGCGCGGTGGTTATTTGCAGAAAAACCATTAGGGACCGCCTAAGTCCATGTACTACAAAAGCACGATGGGTGAATATGCTATACTATTGCCGGCTCTTAAAATGTCTTTCTTTTTTTGGCCAGAAAAAAAACTAAAACAATATATAATAATCTTCTAACCTAAGAAAAACATCGGCATTTATATTCTGAGCGAATATGCGTCAATACGGCGCATAAAGGAGCAGATAGACGCCGCGGGCGAGGACTGCCCGATGTTAATATCCACCGCCTTATTACTGCGCCTTCGAGCTGGAATCTGGAAGAATATGGAATAAGGAAATTTGATCAGAACTATTGTAAATTTGAAATATGTCTATATATATGCTCTTATGAATAAAAAAATATCTGAGATTTTTCTGACATGCTTTTTCATTGTAGAAACGGTCATCTATCTAGGAGTAAGATACTGCCGCCGCCACGACATGCCAAGCAAAACACAAGGGCACTATCTACCTTTTACAAAGCGCTTCATCTTTTTTGAAAGCTTCGTAACTTATTTTTTTTTAAATAGTCATATCTAGACATCTTACATATACATCGGCATTTATATTCTCAGCGAATATGCGTCAATACGGCGCATAAAGGAGGCGATAGACGCCGCGGGCGAGGACTGCCCGATGTTAATATCTACCTACCTTATTACTGCGGCTTCGAGTTGGAATCTGGAAGAATATGAAATTGCAAGGAGTTTGATCAGACCTGTAAATCATTAATAAAACTATTCTGGGTATGACTGTTTGTGTATTCATCTTTGTGTATATGTCCTATGTAAGTTTTACTATTGGTATACAAGTGTAGAGATCACCATCAATACTGAATGAATGTTTCTTTATTTCTTCTTAATAAACACTTCAAGTCCTGAAGTTCTAGCAACTTTACAAAAAGATAGCACTTCCTTCAAGGTAACCACAACGGTAAATAAATCGGGACTAGATCAAGACTTAGAAAGCAGAAAGTCACTTAGACATGAACTCGACCGAAGTTTACTTTGAACCTCGAGCGGGGCTGCCACAGAGTAAGAATGTAATAGAACTGCCCTCCCAAGATTCATGTATGATAAGGTACACCAAATTGAAATGTACTATTTGATATAATAGATTATTTCTTTAACCTTCTTTAGATGTGATGTCTAAGCTATTAGGTTGTAGAACCCCATGTAGTTCGACTCCGGTGGCATCACCGTCACACCTATTTCTGCCTTATAACAGAGTGTTTAGCACTTCTGTGTTCTGGCTTGATGGGTGGGGTCAGGAAGACAGACTTATCCGAGGCGTTCCATCTCAGTCCTCAGGGGTAGCAACGCATCTGTGGTCAACCCTAGGTATGACCGTGGTCATATCTGAGGTTGATTACAAATGTCTAGTAAAACCAGATTATGATAACGCATAAAACAAATCGTTATGTCCATAGGTTTGACTGTACAACATTTTTCTAATTTTACTAAAATCTTTCTAACTTTATGGCCCAAGGCAAATTTCTTTTTTCGATATTCTTAAAGAGCCATAACTGATTTGTCTACATCAGTGGCTCTCAAACTTTTTTGGTGGTTGAACCCTTTTGAAAAGCGAAATTTTAGACAGAGCCCCAAAATAAACGAAAAAGTTACGTACATTATTTTTATACTAGATAATCATGTTACAATGTAAGTGTATACTATTATAAAGTAAAATAATCAAATGGGAATATTCTTGTGAAGCCCCGGGCTACGCGGAGCACACTTTGAGAGTGGCTGGTCTATATCTTTAATAGTAAATCCTAAATCTCTTTAAATTTCATAGCGGCCAGTATAACTTAACTCTATTTAACAAAATTCTCTTCTTTGTCTAGTCAAAAAGCACGTGACTTCTTGTGTAGAAAAGTCAACCTCTCAAGTAAAAGTTAAGTAAGTTACGTATAAGCCACTTCTATTTCTATTTACTCTACGATCGCAATAACTCGGACGTAGTATGGATTTATTTATGAACTGTACACACTGCCCTCATAAATATCCAATCCGGGGATGGCCCCACTACCGATAGATAATAAAAACCGTAGATGCTTCCCAAAGAGCTTTATGTATCGCTGATATAAGTCCATTACTTAATGAATAAAAGAATATTGAAATGGTTGAATCTGATTTTATGTCTTCTTTTCCAGTCTTTTATACTCTCTCTTATCTTTTTAGGAGTATTTTTGAAAGTGGTAGAAACTTTCGAGAATTGAATTGTGGGATTTCACAGATGCTACTACTTCTGCCTCATAACAACAATGTAAAACAAAAATTTCTTGACCAGATTTGTTACAGGTTTCATCATCAACCCATTATTGTCCCACTGCTGGGCACGGGTCTCCTCTCAGTAAGAGGGATTTAGGCCTTAATCCACCGTGCCGACCAAGTGCGAATTGGTAGACTTCACACACCTTTGAAAACATTTTCTGAACTCTCAGATTTGCAGGTTTCGTCACGATGTTTTCATTCGCTGTTCAAGCAAGTGATAATAAATTTCTAATATGCACATAAATCGGAGGCGTGTTTGGGATTTGGACCCCGGACCCCAGATTGAGAGGCCAAGTTTCAACTATTAGGCTACTACTGGTCTGGCAGTGGCTACCTACCATCATAAGACAAGTGACAGCAAGCTCCTTCGATGTTACCATAACAAAATCTTGTTTTTATAGGTTTTTTCCATCGAATAACTTAAAGTTGAAGTGAGTATTCTTCAAACGCTGAGAATGTATGAACAGAGTGCTTTATTAATAAATAATGCAGTTAGCTACCCACTATAATACCTGGTAAATAAATTTTAAATGTGCGGAACCCAAATCACTTAGAGGGTGATATCTAACCCTCAATGCACAATGGGTTACAACCCAGCTAACACTAAACTGCCGTAACTATTGCAAGGTGCCTACATCACGCGCATACTGATACATGGATAGATGAACTGCGATGTTAAGTGTATGGATGTGGCATTTGTTAATTTACTTATTCAATAAATAAACCTTAGACCCGTCGTAATGTTTTAAATTCAATGAAGGTAAGTGAACTGTACAACTGTAGTACTAGTAGACAGGCTTTAAGATTTTATGCTATCAGCCTTTAGAGGTCCACTGCAAAACTTAAAACTCTTCTAAAGGAATTATTTGCCGATAATCACCGCATATAACTGCTGTATTAGTTACCACAGTAAGTGTTGTTGTTACGCAGAAAGACGTTGCTGCTCCTGAATTTTGTCACATACTACATATACGGATGGAGACGAAGAATGGTACAAGACTGAGACCAGACCTCTTCTTAAAATTCAGCATCTACATTTTCACGTATAGGTTTTTTAACTTTACTTTCGTCTATCTCCGGGCTTTTGTCAGATAGTCGCCTCCTGCTACAACCACGGAAAGAGCTAGAATGTAAGAGCTAGAGTGTATGACTGAAAGCAACTGAAAATGTAAGTAGGTATAATAAACGTCGCAAATGTCGCAATATACCGCATCCACTTTTCCTTCATCACTTTTTCAAGGGTCTTAGCTTCGCCACTTTATTTGTTAGAGGGCAACAGTGTGATAGTTCACTCCGCTATTGGCACGCTGGCCACGTGTAGGACTTTTTAACTTTACTTTCGTGAAGGTTTTAGTGATTATGTAACTGCCACTGAAGTTTAGGATCTACGGGACTCAACATCACGTATGCTTTGAATACTAATGTTAGAGACATTCGCTTGAATACAATTTTATTTCTATTTTAGTTAGTGTTTGTTTAAAAATATATTTTCTTAAAAAATGTTCCTATTATTTAGTTTGCCCTGGTTATTTTCCAGAATTTAATATTTATAAGTAGTTAATACTATTGGATGGTGCACAAATATAAAGAGTGTTTTTTACAAATAAATAAATCGGCCTCATGACTGCTTTCTCTTGTCGGCATTATTCGATATTCCTTATACTTTCAGATATGGTCATCTACACATAGATACTTGAAAAATACATCCCGTATAAGTAGCAAAAAATCAACACAATATTAAGGTAATATAATAATAAGTCTAAACTCTGACGATGATGATGAGATGGACTCTCTATCAGTTAAACATCTACCCTTAAGCAACGTGTACACCGGATGCGACCCACCCACGTAACCTCTGTCCGCGGTTCACCTCGTTTGTTAACCAAACAACCGTAACTTGTTGGTTTAGTGAAACTAAATTGGTTGTCCAACAATTGGTATATTTTTCTAGTAAGTTCTAATTTAAAGGTTAATAAGTTCTTTAAATAACCTGACGCTATTAAAATTAACCTATTAATAAACTGTATAGGTAAGTATTAAATAATATTATTGTAACTAACATTTAAAAAGAAACTTAGTACTAAGTTTATTTTTCTAGTGTTACTTTACTCATTAGTCTTAATCCGTAAACTTGTGGAATAGTCTGTGTTCTCGTTTGAAAGTACAGTAAGAATTCAACTAAATATTTACTACTCATATGGAGAGTAGTATCACATTTGTAACTGATCTCAGGTAAGACTTATAATTAAATTTGCAAAACTCTATTCCTCTAAACCTCCTTTAAACCATTTGTATAAACACACTCAAACACAAATTAAGCTGTACATCTGATGTTGTTTGTCCTTTATAAAGAACATCAAAACGATACTCATGCTAACGTAACGTAAAATCATAACTTTGATTATTTCATACCTACTCACATCACAGAAAAAGATAAACAAGTATCATTACTTTTATTCTAAACTTTAAGAAATAACTTATACATACTTATACAGTTAAGCACGTCCCTAAGACCCTGTATCCATTACCTGCTTACATTTACTTTTCAGTATTTCAGAATGGAACTCGCGACCCCGTACGTGACTCGCCACTGAATGTTCGCGAAACGGCTATCGTTGGATAACTTAATCTAGTTTCCCATTGTTACGTACTCGCATCCGTCCCTATTGAGTTTCGGTGCCCTTACCTCGTGATAAAGTGAGTTTCGTTTTGTTGTTCTTTGTAAAGGACAAACGAGATCACGGCTATAGTCGCTTCGTTCATTTGTGTTTGTGTGTATTGATTTTTATATGTATTTGTAAATACTATTGACGCTTTATACAGTTTTTCTGGGATTTTTTGTTAGGCCCATAATCAAGACAGGACAAGAAGGCTATAAGTTAGAAAAATATCAAAAATCTAAATCTAAAATATTTTTTTCAAAGTAAATTATTTACAAGAGTTCTTTTTTAATGTCAATAATATTATTTTTTCACTACCACCACTTCGGAAGGTGTTTAGTTATAGAGAAAAAATGGCGCAAAAAAACTCCATACCAACATCTTTTAAAAAAAAGTTTCAATTACAATGTCATCTTACTCTAAGAACATGTGGATCTGGAGCTACATCAGACCATACATTTTTATCGGTCAAATAATTACTTGTTTTATAGTATAAATAAATAAAATAATAAATAACGCTTCACACTCATAGCCCCACAGTAGGATTATCTCCTGTGTCATGGGTGCCATGGACAACACACAAGACAAGGACACACACCCAGACCAAGAACGCATCGCTGGGAATCGAACCCAGGACCCTCGGATTAGCGGTCCGGCGTGTTAACTATTGCGCCATCCGGGTCGTCAAGTATGCTTTTTTGCAGTGTTGATTTAATGACCAGTTTAAATTTACTTTCTGTGAGATTCGAGATATGGTCCGGTATTTTATTGTAGTAGCGAATGCAGTTGCCCATGAAAGATTTTGCCACCTTAGTATTCGTCACCGTTGCTACTTGGTACTTATAGCGTATATCGATCATCACAGCACATTACTGTGATGGATAAACATAACCTCTTACTGTTATCTAACATCCACGATTCTAGGATAAAATACACGTCCCGCCTGGTGAAGTCAGTACAACAAGTAGTAGGCCTCGGGTTCGATTCGTGGCTAGACAGACATATCTGAATGATGAATTTAGAACTTCTGTTCTGGGTCTGGGTGTTTGTGTAGGTATGTGTATGTTCATGGTATCGATGACAAAATAAAAAATCCTACTATGGCTCTATGAATGTAGAAAGCTAGGTATGTGTGTGTCCATGGTATCCATGACACAATAAAAATCCTACTGTGAGTCTATGAGTGTATTAAGCGGTAAAATCTGAAAAGTAACATCGCTCTCTACACTACACTTTTACTCCTAATATTCGCAACAATTTAATTTGGCAGCTATTCCAGCTATTTTTCCAATATATCAAGTTATTTACTGGGATAAAATAAACGAGTGGGCGCTATTAGCTAATAAAATTGAGCCGGCATGTAGGACCGCAGTCGACGGTAATCAAATATTTGCAGTGCCGCCGGCCGCTTGCTTAGTGGATAAACAGAATATTTTGTATGAGGAGGATATTATGAAACAATTCAATTTGTAATACCGTATACACTTAGCTTGTGTTTTATAAGATTAATGTAGAAAAGTTGAATATATATATTGAATGAATAATACAGACAATACAGACAACAAACAGACAAAATAAAAAGAAAAAACACAGCACAAAGAAAAAAATTAAGAATCATTATAATGACAAAAAAACTATGAAATACACCTTAAATACTAAGAAAAATGCCTTAAAACTTTTCTTAAGTATCTTTTTCTTATCTTTTTCAGGTTCTCATTACAACGAAGTTATGTTACGAAACGAGTTCCATATGGTTCCATAACGGGTTCGAATCTCGGTCAGGCGATATTTAAATAGACAAAGATGTCAATTGCCATTTGACGTCAGATCCTCATTTTCTACTTCTTAACATAGAATAAAACAAAGTCGCTTTCCGCTGTCTGTCTCTATGTATTCTTAGATCTTTAAGACTACGCAACGGATTTTGATGCGGTTACGTGATAGATAGAGTGATTCAAGAGGAAGATTTAAAGGTAATTTAACACGTGCAGTGCAGCGGGCAAAAGCTAGTATATCTAGTATATTATAAAAAGGAATATAGGTAAATAAACACCGTTTTTCTAAAAACATAATTCTACTTAATAATATAAAAAACTACTTACTTACATTTATCTAAACCCGAAAAGGATATTAAAATACCCGTCTCAAATCTCGCAGTGCACACGAAGTCAATATCAAATACAGCCTGCAGGCGACTTGTTACGGTTTGATATCGTATTAATATGGAAAATATATTCCTATTTCATAGAGACATTGACTATTACTTTCCAAATTATGTACCTTTTCGACTGGAATATTCGTATTATTAAGAATTTACCTGTTATGTTTGGATTTGACATATGTATAGATCTCTTCTTAAGTTGGGTAGGCACAGAACGTAGTTCCCATGTCGAGTGATGTATAAGGTTTCAGACACATTTTTAAAACTGGTAGAGCCCATCGTGGTTCAACTCTGGCGGCACCATACCTACATATTTCTGCCATATAACAGCAATGCGACAGCGTCGAAACCCATAGGTCCACGAGCGCCAACGCATGTCTAAAAAAACGGAATATCTTCCACTTTATGGAGATTTAAGGGTATCGAATGTGTAACTCAACCGGGGCGCAACTAAATACTTATTTATATATTTTTTCAATATCACAATTACTAACTTCAAAGAAAAAAGCAAGTAAAGCTAGCGCAAAGCCAGTATAAAACGAAATTACACATTCCAACGCTTCAAGAGCTTTCGCCATTACATCTCTGCAAGAAACGGTGATAAAAATGGTCGTGGTTGGGTCCGACCGTTCGATTTTATTAGGGTCCACGATATCGGAGATAGGGCAGAATGTGTCAACCACTTATCAGCCCCGGGAAACAACTCCGGACATCTGAAACAGGAAGAAGTTTCATATCTCTCAGACATTGTATTAACGGGTTTGATTGTATCCTATATGAAATATAGATAGGTACTTTTTTATTTATCTTATCTTACTGAAAATGAAGGTAAAAAATGACAATTTGGGTGTGATTGTTTGTGTATTTGTCTTTGTGTGGCCGTGGCATCCACAACGCGGAGAAAATCTTACTATAGGGCTAAGAGTGTAGAAGGCGTTTCTTATCTGAAATTGTTTACATCTGTAAACACTGCTATCTATGGACATCTGTCCATAGATAGCAGTGGCCTTTTTGTCCCTGTAGTTCAGGGACCATAATAGGGCTACTGTATCCTCTACCTAACGTAAGATACGACTGAAAGGGGGGCTTTCGGGGCTGCGGGTGGCTAGAGTAGAATCTAAAACTGTCCATCTAGCGGCCCCGGTAAGGACAGCGGTATGCGTGGTCGCATACCGTCATACACCTGACGGTGCGGTGAGAGCAGCGCTCGCCCGAGCTAAGCCCGATGGAGCAACGCGCTGAGGACTATGACTAGTGTTTCTTGCTGAAACCTCGGAGTCCTCTTCGCAGGGTTTATAAACTGTAAATATAACATAACCCAGCGTCGCTCCCAAGACGCCGGGTACGTTTGAAGGATTCCTCCTCTTAACAAAAAAGTAGCAGTGGCCTCTTACCGATGGACTACACTAGCTACATGCTTGTTTGCCACAACCACATAAAATCGCTCTCAACATAACAGCTCAACATACGGACAAAACGAATCCATTCTCCACCTCGTAAACCGAACCCTGATATACGAAACTTTTTTCAACAAATCGCAACCCTTTGTAGTGTTTATTGCGGGTTGCAATATACCCTTGACGTCGAGTGATTCTCGACTTCGAGTGCTTATCAGATCGCAAAAAGACAAAAGTTCCAGGTACAATTCCTGATCAAACGGACTTATTAAATAACTAGCTGATCTCAGCGGTTTCACCCGCGTTAAAGTAAATAGGCGTACATATTTAAACATAAGTGATTCTTAGCGCTCCTGCGATGTCGGCGTGGAGCGCGCGCTAATGAATTTTTCGAAAATTAAATTAACCTAAATCGCCTTAGACCTTTCACTATCTTCTAGTGAAAGTCCTGTCAAAATCGGTCCAGCCGTTTAGAAGATTACCTCACCCAGACAGACAAAAAATTGCATTTTTGTTATAGGCATCGTGTATACTTTTATATGCTTTGAGTAAAAAAATGTTATTTTGAAATCACAAACGGACACTTCAATTGTATTTATTTGCATAGGTGGTCTGCACTCTCGTTTTATACTTTAATCTTAAAAAAACCATCCATCACTCCATAGACACAGCACCATTTCTATTTACGGTTAATTTTCACATACAGCACTAACGTAGGTATATTTCTATACATGCAATTCAAACTAGAAATAATAAAAAATACTATAAAAATACTAAAGCCGACAGCAAAACCGGCATAACTCCGAAATTACACGTTTTTTGTGTTGATAAAATTTTCATTCGCGCCTTGCACTCTGATTGCTTGAATACCGTTTTTGTATTAGGGTAAATACACACTTGCTACACAATGTATGAAGATTCCAATTAATAATGCGAATTAGGCATAAAATGCAAAGTAATGTAAAATCGTATTATTTTTAGGTACCTAAGGGTATTTTTATTATTATTATGTATTAAATATATTAATTATGTAATACAGTCAAATAAAATATATATAAAAATTGAAATGTAGATAAATATGACAAAAACAAACTGAAATTAAAACAATTTAATGCAATTTCAACAGAATCTATGTCATAGCAAAAAATTATGATATACCTAATCTTTTTAGGATATAATTTATACCATACTATTATTTATATCAAAGTCAAATTATCATGAGTCATATTTCAAAAGTTGAACAGAAATGGGCGTATAATTCAATCAACTTTCTCATTTTACAAAAAAAGTCGTAAAATCGCAAAACAGTAGCAAGTCCATGCGTGATAGAGCCTCCGCAATTTTCAGATTGAATTTTTACGACAACAGTAGGATAAAGTTATAAACAAATGAATAAACCGTTCTGAAATCACAAACTGGCGGCGAAATGAAAGTGAATGGGGTTGTAACATTGGCTGCAACAAAATAGACACCTAATGTAAGAATACTTTCTCGTATTACATCAGTTACTTCGATCTAATCAATCTAATGTAATGCCACACATACGTATGTACAGGTTCTACTCTATTTTATAAGTAGGAGTACTTTTCGTGCTTCATTTTATTGGAAAGATGCTAATGGCAGCTGTTCTAAATATGAGGTGAGTTTAAAGCCTGTTCCATACAGTTTTCATTTCAAATATCAATAGACGACTGTAACTACCATCAAATGGACAGCATTCTAGTTTGGTACGTCAATCTAAAACACATTTATTTAATAATGCCATTTCTATTTTTATTTTATAAAACAAATATGTACTTCTCATTTCCTAATTTCAACGGAATTAATTTAATACTAGCTTTTGCCCACGGCTTCACACGCATTAAATTACATATAAAACTACCTATTGAATCACTCTATCTATTAAAAAACTTGCATCAAAGTCCGTTGCGTAGTTTTAACATTGTAAATATCTATCATACATAGATCTAATCATACATAGAGATAGATTAAACTTTGTTTATACTATGCAGTGATGATGTTTTTTTGTGCAGAAATTAGAAGTCTATTTCACTACTCCATCTGTGTTATGTAGTAATGCTCGTAAAAGTTGAAATTCTCTTGGACGTTGTGCAAACTCCGGAATTACACTATGAATATTTGCTTTTATGCGAGCCTGTTTCTCTTTTGATGGATGTTTTTTCGAAAATATATATGAAATGCTATCTATCTTATTAAGTGGTTGGTTGTGTACTGTCAACTATAGTTCTTTCCGCTGCTAAAGTTACATATGTATACATTTTATTTACTACATTTTGTTATAATATCGAAATGATGAACTAACTTGCAGTATGCAAGCAGTCCATTTGGTGGTATATGGCCACTACAACTACACTATACAAATAAATAAAATTGAAGTGTCTGTTTGTGATTTCAAAATAACATTTTTTTACTCAATCCATATGAAAGTATACACGATACCTATAGAGCGGGATTACAGCTATGTGTAAATATGTATTCCTTTTTCCTATTTAAACGCGGGTGAAACCGCGGGGTTCAGCTAGTATAGATTAAGGGTTCTACGTAAAGGCGATTACAGATGCGTAGCCACTGCTAAGGACTAAAGTTATTGTTAGTTATGTTAATTAATCTCAAGCACATTCTTCCAGCGGAACGCATCTTCATAACGCTAAAATTTGAATGGCGTTAGTTATACCTTTCAAAGAGAATTTTACTTATAAAGAAAGAAACATTTTATAAGACCCTTTCAAAGCCCATTTTATTTTACACGCTATAGAAGGTGCATAAATTGGCGTATACATATAAAATACACACATTTTTTCTGTACATCAACTTGAATGGGGGTGCAAATGTTAGCTTCGCGACGGTGCCAATTTAATAATGCCACCGTGTATGCCTTTTTACGAGGGTGCAGATTTTATTCTATCTTCTTAATATGAATACGACAGATATATCTTAAGTTATTTCTATGGTTTTTATATGATACACACTTTTAAAAGATCTGTAACCAATGGAACTTTAAGCCATCGGTGTCTGTCCGTCTGCCACAAGATTCTACCTCTTGAATACGGTTCATAGATAAAGACAATCATAGGATTGTCTTATCCTTATCCCATGATTGTCTTTATCTATGAACCGTATTACTTGTACAACCGTAAAGACTTGTTTTTTTTAATATGTATTGCCATGTTTGCTATGACAACTAATACTAAATATAACTCTCAAACCGCTATTTTTGGCGTTTTTCGGTTTATCTATAACTATTGAACCGTTTGAATTGATTTCAATTTTATATTTTCAAAATTATTTATAGGTAAATGTAAAATAATGAATAACGAAAATTTCATCATACGGACTCAAGTTAGCCAATTATGATGGTAGTGAAACCATTAACTACCGGGGGGGGCCGAATGCTCGTTTGCTACTTCCTAAAAAAATACAAGAAAAATCTCAATTTTCCAAGATTCCAAAAACTTGAATGTAGGCAATTTGCGATAGCTTTTCCTGCAATACAAAAGGAGGCGCGACATTGCCAATTTAATATTGCCGTGTAAGCCGTTTTCTGACTCCAGCGTAGAGCGTGTACGAAGATTTTATATATCAGTGTTTAAGAATTTTGCGCATTTAAGACCCATTCTGACTCCGTTTTAGACAATTTTCTTTCAATTCTACATTTAAAACATGTAACGTTGGCTGTAATTAGGAATAATACTGTTTTATTTTTGTTTTTTTTTGTCCGAAAGTTGGTCAGTGCGAACTAGTCTTGAGGTATAAGTTAGATATTCCCTATTATATTTTTCAAATCAGAACACAAGACGATATGATTCAGAAAAAGGCGTGACGGCGGTGCAGCCAGAGTCGGGACACAAAGTTTATCTTTAAGGCCAGTAACATAATCTAGGACTTAAAACCCGATCACTACAGAGTTAAACAAAAAAAATATGACTTTAAATTGTCCCTCCAGAGTCTTGAATAACATGTTATTCAAAACACTTTTACCACTGCGGTCTAAGTTTAAATGCGGACTAACTCTATTTTACCACATAGTTCAAATTCAAACCAAAACACGGCAGCACTAAGCACACATACATCTAGATATATCTATTACTTTACACGTAAAGTTCATAATTGCTGGCAGGCTGATTAAAATATTTTTTAAATAAAATAGATGTAGTTGGCACTCAGGGGAAATTCTGGTAGGGAAGTTTTTCTCATATCATACGTATTTTTCTAAATAAATACTATTTAGAAAAATGTACGTGTAAAATGAAAACTTACTGTTTTTGTCATATTGTCCTCCGAAACAAATCCTTAAATCAAAGTAAGAGTTAATTAGTCTAATACAGATATTTTGAAGGTGGTAGAACTCTGGCGCCCCCCCCGCCACACCTATTTCTGCCTTATATCAGCAATGTTAAGCACCTCTGTGGTCTGGTCTGAAGGATGTAAGGATGTAGTTAGGGAGATATACTTATCCGAGGCGTTCCAGCTCCGACCTCAGGGGTAGCAACGCATCTGTTGTCAACCTCAGGTGGGACCTTGATCTTACCTGGGGTTGATTACAGATGTCCATGGACGGCAGTGGGCACTTAACATCAGGTGGACTGCATGTTTGCTAGTTCGATCATATAAAAAATATATAACGCAGTTTAAAAAAATAAATATTCTTTTTCTTGAAGCTCTACCTAACCATTTAATAATTGTGTAGGTAGTTACTTTTTATAGTTGCCTACATTTTAACTCAAAACAATTTTAAGGGACGCAGAAAAAAGTAATATTTTTACTTTCTTAATAAAATTCTAACACTGACCGAGTGATACATACATTTAAAGCTACCTTTGCATTTTATATCATGATGTTTTTTTAATATTTTCTTTTTAACCAACTTTGTAACGGCTTTAGAAAAACATAGAAATATATTTGGTAAGTCCGTTAAAAATGAAACGGCTTTAAATAGGCATATAAAACGATAAATCAAACTACATATATACATAGTCTAAACCACGAACGTTTATTTAAAAACGGTAGCGCATTAACTTGAAGCGAGGGTGTGAGGGAACGCAAAAATCTCATTTCCTGAGATAAAAGACGCAGACACGCTGATAACGAGGCACGCTTCGTTTGCGCCGCTTAACATACACGCAAAGATATGCGCCAACGTATTAGTAGTCGTTAGCAAAATATTTTTTTAATATTGGTTTATGTAATCATTATCAAGTTGTGAGATTTTGCGGTGATAGCCAACTTTGAAACTCAGTATCTCAATTTTTTATATATGATCGAAGTAGCAAACGAGCATGAAGTCTACCTGATAGTAAGTCACTGCCGCCCATGGACATCTCTAATCGCAGATGCGTTGCTACCCTTGAGGACTGAGCTGGAACGCCTCAGATAAGTATGTCCTATAACAGCAGTGTTCAGCACTGCTGTGTTCTGGTCTGAAGGGTGTGGTTAGGGAGATATACTTATCCGAGGCGTTC
>DWPV01003021.1:0-16006 GCA_018251915.1 Urbanus proteus proteus
TTTAAATTTCCGTTCTTGGTCTGGGTGTGTGTCTTTGTCTTGTGTGTTGTCCATGACACCCACGACACAGGGAATCCTAGTGTAGTGTAGTGTAGCGGCTATGAGTGTGAAGTGTTAAGTGTTATAGGTATGTGAATAGATCGACAACAGAGTATAAAAATTCAAGTGTCTAGCTATCACGGTTAAGAAGATAGAGCCCTTTGACAGACGGACAGACAGACAGCGGAGGCTTAGTGATAGGTTTCGTTTTTACCCTTTGGATACGGAATCCTAAAAATAGAAGGTGAGTCAGTGGTCGTGGTTGGGTCCTGTGGTGTGGTATGACGTCAGCCCCGCCGTGCAAGAGCAGCTCAACAGCGTCATACACGAACCCTTGTACTGTGATAAGGATCAACTACCAAGTTTCTTGATAGGTGAGTTTTTTGTCATTGTGTTTTTTATGACTAGGTAAGTGTATAGGTATGTGAATAGATTGACAGCAGAGTGTAAAAAATCAAGTGTCTAGCTATCACGGTTAAGGACATAGAGCTCTCTGACAGGCGGACAGACAGACAGACAGCGGAGACTTATTGATAGGGTTTTCCTTTTGCGTTACCCTTTGGGTACGGAACCCTAAAATGATGGTAAGTGAGTGGTCACGGACGGGTCTCGTGGTGTGGTGTGACGTCAGCCCCGCCGTGCAGGAACAGCTCAACAGTGTCATACACGAACCCTTGTACTGTGATAGGGAGCAACTGCCGAGTTTCTTGATAGGTGAGTTTTTGTCATTGTGTTTTTTTATAAGTAGGTAAGTGTATTGATTGACAACAGAGTATAAAAAATCAAGTGTCTAGCTATCATGGTTAAAGAGATAGAGCCCTGTGACAGACGGACAGACAGACAGCTGAGGCTTAGTGATAGGTTTTCGTTTTTACCCTTTGGTTACGGAATCCTCGGTAAGATGGTGAGTGAGTGGTCGCGGGCGGGTTCCGTGGTGTGGTGTGGCTGGTACGGGGCTGACCACCATGCAGGACCAGTTTTTTATGTTTTTATTTGGTTTTTATTTTATATTTGGGAGATTATAATGTGATACGGATCAATTGCCGAGTTTTTTATATGTAAGTTTTTTTAGTAAGTTACATTTGGGAGATTATACTGTGATAAGGATCAATTCCCATGTTTCTTTGTAGGTAAGTTTTTTAGTAAGTTACATTTGGGAGATTATACTGTGATAGGGATCAATTGTCGAGTTTCTTTATAGGTAAGCTTTTTTAGTAAGTTACAATTAGGAGATTAGGTATACTTTGATAGGGATTAATTGCCAAGTTTCTTTATAGGTATTTTTTTAGTAAGTCAGCTTCGGGAAAAAGACATTGTGGTTTGTCGTAATATTGTTTCTTGTGATGATTGCTACCATTGCTAGGTGGTAGAACGAATGGGTGTGGTTACTAGACATAATAATAGTCACAAAATACATAATTATATTACATACACACATTATAAGTCTGTGCGCTGAAGAGCACGTCTTTTTCTTTTTCTTCGTACCTATTATTCTTTAAATAATTACTTCTGTGGTTTTCCTGTCTTTGTAAACAAATACTTTTCCAATGTTATCTAAATATAAAACAAAAGCAAATTTATGAATGTTAAAATCATTATTTATTTGTTGTTCTTTAAACACAATGGAAGTGTGATGCAGACTGTAATTAAAGTTAATGGAAATATTTTTCCAGTGTGGTCATTAAAATGTTACATAAACATTATGTTGCATTTAATATTAGTAATGGTGTTATTTGAGTCATAGTGAAGAAATGCATGAAATTTTCTAAACAAAGACGTAGATTTTCTTACCTGTTGAATATCTGCAACATTTCCCCATATTTTTTATGAGTACTTTTTACTATTGTCGACTATAGGTATAAAAACAGCGATAACCTAATCCTTTTAATGTAATGCGTTGACATTTTAAGGAGTCTGAGAGTTTTACATTTTTTATCCACTTGGCTAGCAGGGTAGACAATAAACTCTAGTAACTGACCCGACCTCAATATTGGGACAAGGATTGCAGGGGTCACAGTGAGCCTTGATAATGATGATGATAATGATCTATTACATGACATGACATTCTTAGTACATATGTGAAAGTATTTCGC
This sequence comes from Urbanus proteus proteus, assembly GCA_018251915.1. NCBI lineage: Eukaryota > Metazoa > Arthropoda > Insecta > Lepidoptera > Hesperiidae > Urbanus > Urbanus proteus. Next base: position 2,133 of record DWPV01003021.1, read on the forward strand.
GGTTTTTACCTATATTTTAGTATGTTAAAAAATCAATACAAAGCCATTTTTATATTTTTTCTTTATTAATGAGAATATTTTTCTGGTCTTCGCGACTGCTCGCGGCCCATAGGGTGCCGACCTCATGCCCCACAGTTTGAAAAATACTGCCTTTGTAACTCGCAGCATCGTGGGTTATCTTTATTGGTTTTTCTCGTTAATCTTAATACAATACTTCCAATATTGTGCTAGCTAATAGGTACAGAACGACAAGCAAAACAGTTCTTTTATCATTAAATTAAATTTTATTAATAAAATTTTAACATTGAATTTCATCGTTCTATTATGATTTACAAAATATTAATCAATGTCAGAATAAACATAGAACCTAGATACCATACTATGTATATTCAAATATAATAAAAATAACTATCAATTTTATAAAATAAAATACCATTTATCATTCTCTAGAGATTTATAAAAATACCTAAGTATTATACTAGTGTAAAACACTTTACGTTACGCTATAAACAAGTAAATCAGAATAATGCACCGTAAAAGTTTAGTTTTGAGTACCAACGCCTGAATAACTAACTCCGGGCAGATGTCGCTACTAATTAATACCAGTTCGCAACAAAGACTTTCCAGTAGCACACATCGGCATCACATAGTTGCTATCTATTTATACTTTACACATTCAAACAGATTTATTTATATTATGTTTTTAATTTTTCACCTCTCACTTAGTTTCCTTTCTACGTCAACCAATTACTGTTTTACTGTAGCTACACTGGTTCTCTCAGAGTTAGAGCCGTGTAGGCTTCAGTCTAACGCGCTGGCAAGCGAATTGGTACGCTTCACACACCTTTAAGAACTTGTTTTTTTAAGAATTCTGAGGTGCAGGTTTCCTTACGATGTCTCCCTTCGTCCTTAAAGCAAGTGATAATTATTTTCTAATACGCACATAACTTCGAAAAGTCAGAGGTGCCTGGGATTTGAATCTCGGAATCTCAATTAAGAAGTCGTGTTAAAACAATTAAACTATCAATGCTTATCATGTGTGAGTAAGAAGTGTCTGTTTGTGATTTCAAAATAAAAACTTTTTACTTAATGCATATGAAAGCACCTGTAACAAAAAATGCAATTTTTTTTTGTCTGTCTGGTTGGCTGAGGTAATCTTCCGAAGACCGATATTGACCAGACTTTTACTGGTAGATAGCTGAAAGTTTAAGGCGTAATGTAAGTTAATTTAATTAATGAAAAAGCATTAGAGCGCGCTCCTTGTGCGCGCGGACGTCGCGGGAGCGCGGGATATCACTTACGTTCAAATATGTTCGCCTTCTTACTTCTTTAACGTGGGTGAAACCGCGGGGTTCAGCTAGTAGAAAAATATAGATCCTGGTACATCGCGCTGGCCAAGTGCTACTGGTAGACTTCACATACCTTTGAGCAATTTTTTAAGTACTCCAGAATGTTTTCGCTGTTATAGCAAGTGATAAGTGATTTCTAATATTCACTTAATATTGATAAATAGGTACATATAATTAGAAGTTCGTGCGGGATTTGAGCTTCGGACACCCCTAAAAGAGAGGATGAGTTTCTTCCACTAGTCTATCACAGCTTGATAGACAAATATTACCTACAGTTAGGTTCTGTTAGTTTTATTTAAAAATACCAATAAGATAATTACAAAATATTATGCTTTTGGTAAAAAAAACTATAAAAACCTACTCGTATGTTAGAACGCCGAACCATGTAGCAAATAATTTTAATTTCAATTTCAAACAACTAAGTGACTACGAATAGAAGTCAGTACTAATTAATATAGCAGTTCGCAACAAAGAACTGTAGTTCCACACTGTTCCCGTAGCGACCGCGCGTAATAGTATTCAGCAGTCAAATTATAATTATGCTTCACGTTTAGTTCTCCGTCACGCTTTACAGTTTCCAAATTAAATTTCTTTTCACAAACGTCGCCTTTTGAAATATGGTATATTCAATATCTGCTCAAGATGAGTTATATTTTTTTATTTTTTTGATTTATTTTCTCCAATTAAAATTACAGTTACGCTTAGAGCTGTAGCATGTCGAAAGAATATTTTACAGTAATTCATATATTTTAATGGTAATGCGTATTGACATGACTAAACTGCTTAAGTTTTACGTAATATTTTTATTCCAATATTTCGTTGAAGTTAAATTTCCAATTATAATGATAAGACATTACACTAAAAGTTTCACAATAAAATTGTATAATTCGATTACAATGGGTTTGATTACAAATATTCATGAGTAGCAGTGGTCACTTACCAAGTGCACTTCGGCTCGCTTCCATTCTATAATAAAATTATATTATTAGGTTTAAAAAGTTTCAAACATTTTTTTAAATATCATTTATTTCTTTATTTCTGGTAATAGGCGAAACATGGGCTATTTAAATTCATTACGGCCATTCATCGTTTAATTTCGGTTTAAGCGGTTTTAGCGCTAAATTCGGACTTTGGGTACGATCCAAACCGGATGTTAACCGGACCGTAACATCGCATACCGTACGCTCTCTATATAAATATTAAATGTATGGGAGTCATTTGTCTAAATTTTTGTATATTTTTCTAGTTACCTGATTCTAGATGATTAGCTCGTGTTAATAAAACATTTTTAGGTTTATAAAACTTTACGTACTAAATATGTTTATATTTTAGTTTAACAGTAGATCCTTAAGATTTTGTAGGATTCCGTTTCTTAAAATAGTAAATAGTATTAGTTTAGTTATAATTTAGTATATAAATTGTAGTTTTATATAAAATTTATAAGTTTTAAAATTAATAAAGTTACCAATACTATCTAAATATCTCAAAATACATTAGTTGCGGCGCCTAATTCCAAACACTTGAATCTCGAATTAGATTTATGTTTTAATATTTTCACCTCAAAAACATTAAGTTGTTTTATTAGAAACATTTATACTGTAGCTCATTAAACATTCACCAACGGGAGTGCTTTTGGTTTATGCAGATAGGGATAATCATACATGTGACATGCGTACAACTTTGAACATTAAATTGTGTGTTTACGCGGTTTAGCAAACACGTCATTCAAAGTGGAATGTTTTCATCGTTTCCACAGGTATTGCAATTAGAATTTCAAGTGCATTCAACTACGTTCAATAGTTTAACGGCTGACAGATTTTATTGTGAGGCTTGGACTTTGGACAATCAGGCGTCCATATTAAAGCGAGGAATGGTATTACCTTTGCTCTTACTTCTGAATTGAAATTCAAGTCGTTTATTGCAAAATAGAAAGGGATTGAGTTATTAAATTACGATGAGATTAATTTTACACGATATAAATACGTTAGATATACATATGTACTAGATTTCAGTAGTTTCTTATTTTTCAATCAGCATTCAACAATGCTTTTGTGTACACAGTTACACGTGGTTTATACATATGAGGATATTTACGGTCGCCTCATCACATTTAACTACACTACGCTATTATTTATGCTTGCGTAACATATAATAACTTTTTATTTACTTTTATGGAACTATCTGTACTGTACTGTATACTTACATTGTCACCTACAAGTAAGAAATGGAACATGACAAAATATTTTTCGTTAGGTATTGCGTAAATAGCTTTAGCCTTAAACTCTATTATAAGAACTTTAATGAAACTCCTGTTAAATATACGAAGACAATTATTATACTGTTGCATAGGAATTGTGCATAGTTTGTAGCGTTCTCATACCTCAAAACTCTGTAAAAAAATGAATCCCACGAGAACTTCTAAAGTAAACACGTACAAGTATGAAAGTATGTTGTATGTAAAATATACAACAAAAACACAATTATTAAATGTTTGTCTACCTGTGCGCCTGTCTGTGTGTTTTGGGTAATATTCAAAACGTCTAGCCCGATTTTGACGGAACTATATTTAGTTAGAACGTTAGTTGCTTTCCGGTTATCACCTATGTTTATAGATATGGTATCTAATATTTTTAAACGCCGGTTAAACTGCGGTGCACAGCTAGATTCTAATATAATTTCAACAACTTCCTTTGTTAAGCGTTTAGCGTTTTACTCAAGAAGTTTTTGCAATTTTGGTCATGCTAGATTTTCGTGCACTTCTTAAAAATATTGAAGTTTTTAATTAAATGAGCACTGTAAATTGATTCCTTTATTAACAGTTGTAACTCTAACATCATTAGACATAGCGAAATATAACGATAAGGACTTTACAGCATGATTAAAATAGTCAATTCCAAAACTTGCTATTTTCTAAGCGATATTAAAATGTGAACACCCCTTTAATGTATTTTGTTTAACTGCTTGTATGTACTTATTTTTTTCATTCCTCATGAACTCACTGATACCCACTGGCAGGTCAACTACGCTGTCTAAGTAGGCAAATATATCTACAAAACTAACTCGAGTTTGTTGTCATACTTTACGCGAATTTGAAATATTTTGTAATAGTGCTAAATGTACTAGGTTTGTGGACCCCCGAGGACTAAGTTAGAACACTTCGAATAAGTCTGTCATCTCTTACTATACCCTTCAAACCAGAACACAGCAACGCCTAACACTGCTATAATAAGTTAGACATAGGTGTGGCTGTGGTGTCGCCGGAGTCGAAGATAATACCAGTAAGTAATCGCTGGGTGCTAAAACGAGTATGGTTTGAAAGTACCATTGCAACAACTTATGTTTCGTTCGAGAGGTGTGGTTGTGATTGCTCACTTAAAATGTCTACCACTTTATTCCTCAGGATTAGCAAAGCATCAGTGATGGACTTCATATTAAATTTGTCTTATATGAAGTTGCTTTCATATTTATATTTCCATGATTGTCAATTACCACTTACCATCAGTTGGACTGAATGCTCGTTTGCTACTTTCTTGTAAAAAAGGGATGAATTAATATTGATATCTGTGAGAGCAACAGGTGCAGGAGGGGTTTTATATGTATCCAGTAAAAAGTTAATGGATAATGATAATGATCATAGTTAGATACATAGATATGTTGTCATTTAAAACTCGTGAATGTAGATAAGATTATAATTAATTATTATCATCTTTTTACAGGTATTTCGTTGGCGCAGGCGCAATCCAGTGGTACAAATGATACGCATCTCTAATTATTTTAGTTATGTTAATAATATTATAAACATTGTGAAATTCAATAAGTATCTATAGTGAGCATTTAAGAAAGATTGTTGATTGTGATAAGTAATTGTAGATACTTTGTATATTAATATATAGTCTATGTATGAAAGAAGGGATTATTTTACATATATTAGAATTAGATCCATAATTTCAAACAAGTTTGGTCCAGCTCTGAAATATTATTATTTATGTTTTTGGAAAAGCATGTAGTGCTTGAAAAATTGAATTTCAAAAGCAAAGAGGATTAAATATATAGTGCTGCAAGTTAAATGTCTTTGATCAAAAGGAATGAGAGTAAAAATCTGAGCATGGTACATTAACCTGTTCCTTTAAGTTTAAGCTACATTATGCTGCTTGCCTTTTTGAGAGTGACAATATTTTTCTTAAATTAAATTATAACAATCGAACGTAATATTCCTTTAACTGCAAAATATTTTTAAGAGGCGGTTAAAAGATAATATCTACATCCTAAAAAGGCCTTAAAACCTTTATTTATAGGTACATAAATAATTTATTTGATAAATTCGTAGTAGAAAAACGAATGGTCGATCTGAATAGTTACTATATATAGAATTTATACAATTAGAAATATTTTAACAGCACAAAATACGTCGGCCATACATACGTAGCTACCTCTCAGAATTACATTGTAATGTCAAGTGTAAATATTTAAACGCAAGTAGATTTTTTTAAGTAATATTACTAAATGAAATATTGTTCTCTATAAATATTCAATAAATAAACAGTGTCTTAAGATTTATCTTGTATGCATTTCGGTTTTTTGACATCCGTACCTTCCTACCTAGATTCTATCCTTATCTAGGCGCAGCCTATCCTAAACTTTACGCAAGTGCACTTATTAAAATTGTTATTAAATAAAACATTAAAATTATTGGAAAAGTTTATCGCTCATTACCATCCATTGTTTATCAAATTTGTTTTACATGTAATACCTTGAAGTAATAAATCGTATCGTTCTAATGCAGGTGTACTATATAAGGCTGAACGCTTAATGTTCATTGTAGTTGCAGATTACTTTATCAAAGTTGCACTCGAATAGAAAAATGTTATCAGTAACATGCATAACTTTGCTGGTATTAGTCGCAATAACTAGTAGCGCGAAGTTGCAGTACCCACATTACGATATAAGTAATGCGCCAGCTTTGTTTGAAAAATACATAGTTGACTATAACAAACATTATAAAAATGAACAGGATAAAGCATTGCATTATCAAGCATTTGTACTAAACTTGATTGACATAAATAGAAGAAATAGCGAGCACTCTTCGGCATCCTTTGCTATAAACCAGTTCACTGATTTACCATATGACGAATTTATACGATATCATACTGGATTGATCAGTAATTAAATCTATACGGGATGGTTCCAGTGGTAAGTACCCAATAAAATAATTTTACATGAATTTATGATAAGCGCCACAAAAGAGCTATTATTACTATTGTAAGGGATAGATGAAAATAAAATGAATCATCGTTGTAATAACTATCCTTACATATTTTTTTACAAAAATATGAGTAGTATATATACCTGCCTACCGATATTGTTTATTAGAACGTTTATATATAAGATTTTTTTGATAGTACCTATTTTAATGCAACCGATTTTTTTGATAGTACCTATTTTAATCCATTAAATATTTATTACAAAATCTTTTTTTCTTGGATTAGAAGTATCTTATGTCTACCAGAATACCCATTGCTACCTTATAACAGCAGTGTTAAGGTGTAAGGGAGACATACTATATACACCCATCAGGGTTAGCAAAGCATAAATATGGTCAACCTTAAGTAAGATCTGCGCTTAATCACAGGTGTCCATTGGCATCAGTGGCCATTTACCATCTTGTAGACTGCGTGCTCGTATGTCATTTTCATCCTACATATATAAAACATAGTATACGTGATTTATGTATATTTCATGTAATTTTACAGGTTAAAGCTATGAAATGGTAAATGAATAAGTCGGACATCTTTACAATTTTTGGACATACCTACATACCTGCAATATGGAATCAAAGGGTCCGTTCACACAGATCGGCTTGGAAAGCATTGGCGCGCATTTTATTTACACACAGACCGGATAGTATACGCTTGGAATTGACCGGAGCGTAGCTGCCAACTTTTGTACCGATCGTCTGCGCAAGCGACTAGAGCATGGGATCAGAGCTGGTCGGCTCCTCTTATTATTTCACACGAAGCCCATTCAGGCATTCTTAATTACAAAAGAAGTGCACATGCAAAAATAAACCTTAATACAATTACTCAAAACTCTGTTTTCAACGTGATAAAAATCTGCTCTCCTTTCCGAGCCGGTCTGTGTGAACAGACCCTAACTTCTTCGGTCTATTTTATAAACAACTGTTTCATATAATTTATAAATAAAATATTACCAACGAAACTACATAATTGTTTTCTTTCATGTAGGTAATTGAAACTTTCTCATTATGCACTTCGCTTGAAATACAGCCTCTTATTTTATTACACTCTCTGAAAACGCCGCTCCTCTCGTAGCTCGGCCGAATTGTGCGTTGTCGGCATGTCGGTACCTAGTGATGAAAAATAATAAGTCATGTAGTCTTTTGAATGTTATAAAGAATATTTGACTCAATTTTAATGACTCAAGCCCAATATGAAGACTGTTATCGAGACGTTTTAGACTCACGTTCGAGTTGTATAAGCTCGCCCGAGTTTTGTTAGTCATTTGAGTCAAGTTTAAATGGATATAAACAAGATATTGCACAATATATTAAGTACATATTTTAATGAAAGAAAGTAAAAATTTAACGAGTCTATATCGGTGAATGTTTTATATATCAGACTGGAAACACTCTTAGCTAAATACACATACATTTCCTGGCATTACATAGTTCTAGGTACGTTATTAATAAAGCGATTTAGTGTTGTTAGTGAATTTTCTAGTCGCGTTATAAGACTTGAAAAATAAACACATTTACAGGATGGGTCCGCGGGCAATTGCGTAGCCGCGTGTTTCGTATAAACATGACATAAAAATAACAAGCGTCTACTGTGGTGTCCCTAGGTGGTTGGAAAACAAAACGCGACACTTTCCGGTCGAGGCAAACGACTCGAGGGTAAATTGAAAGTTGGGTTTGGGGACAAAAATGACATCTTCGTGAACCGAGAGAGACAGTTTTTAGGATTTGTCGCACCCTAATAAAATGCTTTCCCAGAACCTAGCGATGGAGTACCTATTTATTTTGAAAATTCCGACGAGCGTTGAGCGAGTAGGTCGTTGTAACTGCGTTATGGAAAAATCCTGCGGCGCACTCTATTAAATTCCTGGAAAGTCAATAATGGTTCCTGTCGTACGCTGATACGTCGATATTGAGAGACTTGATGATAATCTTCGTTGTGAAGCGTAAAAGGCGATTTAAAAGTAGGCAAACTGTTTGTCACTTCAGAAATGCTCTGTAAATAAATAGTTATAGCAATCAGTGTTGGCCATTAACATAAAATATCTATGGTGTAGGCAAATATTGATTGCGTGTGATAAAACTGTTGGACCCGTAAGAAAGGACCCGTGAGAAAAATTTTACAGGGACGATTATTTCTTACCCTTCGTGCATATAATCAGCCCTGTGATTGATGTTTTGGTCACAGTAACATTGATATATGTATTTTCAGTCACAGTCACATGGCAGTGAAAATTTGATAATATTTATATTATAAAGCAATACTTTTCGGATAATCCAGAAGGTTAGGACCATGTGGCTACAACCAAACAACCATTTGGATTGTGTGAAAAGTATTCAGATCTTTAATAATTTATATCCGACACAGCTAACTCTTCAATAACTTATAGCAAACATATCAAAGTTAGGCTCAAAAATTGGTTTTGACAAGTAGATAGCTACATAAAAAGATATCTTTACATGATATTAAGTTGTATGTTTATTGCGGCCTACGCGCGTATTTACATATGTGATAATATAAGCCAGTGCACCAGTGTATGTGGGAAGGAGTGCAAACGAGTGCATGCAAGTGAACGTGTGCGCTTATGCGAGGTGTGTGATGATGAATGTGTGTGTGTGTGAGAGATGTGTGAGGATCGTGTGTGTGTTGATGCGTGAATACTTCTTTATGTGTTGATAAAATTCCGCTTTTTACCCTCACGTAAATGACTGTACATTTAAAAGGTGAAATATAAATTAAATTAATAATTAAAATAACCCTTACAAATTTTAATAAAATCATAATACGTTTTGGCTAAATAAATTTTACTACACCTATCATTTAAGTGTCATCGCGTGTCTACAATAAACACTGCTAATACTAGTAGGTACTACTACTTATATTAATGTATCATAGAATTAGCTAAAAAAAAACGTAATTGATCCGAATGGTATCGATAAAGGATTTTACTAGTAGAAAATAAAATTGGCACAAAATATATCGGCTATGAATATGCTGCTACCTCTGAAGATTACATTAGAACGTCACGTGTTAATCTTTGCCTGTATTTTCATGCAAGTATTTTTATCCAAATGAGATGGTAGGAAACTTGGAGGAATAATAGGTGGTAAATAAAATATTTTTTTCGAAATTTCTAACATTGGCGTGCGCCACCTAAATTCTATCCTTATCTTGGCGCGGCATACCCTAAAGTTATTAAATAAAACTTGAACATTATTGGAAAAGTTTATTGCTCATTACGATCCATAGTTTATCAAATTAGTTTCACATGAATCGTATCGTTCTAACGCTATACACTATATAAGGCTGAACTCTGAACAGTTATGCCAGTTGTACACTACTTAGGTAGGTATATCATAGTTGCACTCGAATAGAAAAAAATGTTATCAGTGAGATGCATAACTTTGCTAGTATTAGTCGCAATGACTAGTAGCGTATACTTGAAGAAACCATATTACGATATTAATGATGCGCCAGCTTTGTTTGAAAAATTTATAGTTGACTACAACAAACATTACAAAAATGATATGGATAAAGCATTGCACTATCAAACATTTGTACAAAACCTGATTGATATAAATAGAAAAAATAAGGAGGAGCCTTCGGCAATTTTTGCTATAAATAAGTTTTCTGATCTATCAGCAGATGAAATTATACTTAGTGGGTTAATCGCTAAATCTATTTAGATATATGTCTGTGATGGTTCTAAGAGGTGGTAAGTAATAAAATATTTTTGATAAGAGCTTTAATTACGATTGTAAAGGCTTGCGTAAAATAAAATTTATCGTCGTTATATTTTTTTTCTTTATGTAAACTTTTTTTTACAAAAATATAAATATTACAACTGGTATATATAATACTTTTTAGCTATTTTTAATTACACTGGGGTCAATATAATGAAAGTAGCAATATGTACCTACGCAAAGGAAGCGCTTATCGCCTATACCGATATTATGATTCAATTTTCTTTAATTGCAAAGTAAACGATAAATTAATACTAAATTATATAACCCTACTAAAGTACTTTAATGATTTTCTTTACAAAATCCTTTTTAAGAACAAAGTAACAAATAAGCATCACCATAAGACCATAACTATAGCTGCTTTATTACAGCAGTATTAAGGCAGGTGTAAGGGAGACATACTTATACGAGGCATTTCAACTTAGTTTTAAGGGGTAGCAAGGCATCTGTGGTAGACCTTAGGGAAGATCTTATCTGGGATTGATCACAGGTGTTCATTGGCGGCAGTGGCCACTTACCATCAGGTGGACTGCGTGTTTGTAGGCTTCCATTCTATAATAGTGTTTGTGATTTATGTATATTTCATGTTTATTTACAGGATATAATTATGAAGTTGCACATGAAAAAGTCGGACATCATTGAAATTTATGGACATACGTATATACTTACAATATGGAAACTAAACTTTGTTGGTCCTGTTATGTGTGACTGTATTATATAATTTTGAAGTAAAATATAAACATCTAAACTAATTGGTTTCTCTCATACAGATAATTGAAACTTTCTTATGATGCACTTTTACTAGTTATAGCCTCTTATTTTGCTGTAGGTATGACACTGAAAATGCCGCTACGGACGGGAGAAATGTGCGTTGTCGGCGTGTCGGTGCCTAGTGATGAAAAAAGTCATTCGTGTAGTCTTCTGAATCTTAAACAGACTCAATTTTAATTACTTCAATCCGAAATAAAGACTTTTGTCGAGTCCTTTTACACTCGTGTAAGATTTGGGTCCGAGTCGTGTAAGCTCGTTCGAGTTATGTGAGTCATTGGATTGGAGTCAAAATATAATGGATCTATGAGTTAAAGACAAGATATTGCAGAATATATGGGGTAGAAAAGACCGAAAGCGTGTCTATATATACATATTTCAATGTTTATATACATATCAGGCTGAAAACACTCTTAACTAACTTACATGATTGGTTAGAACTGGGTACCATATTAATGAAGCAATTTTGTGTTGTTAGTAAATTGTCTTGTCAAACGCCACAAGACTTGAAAAATAAACACATTCACAGGATAGGTCCGCAGGCAATTGCGTGGCCGCGTGTTTCGTATAAACATGACATAAAAATAACAAGCGTCTACTGTGGTGTCCCTAGATGGTTGGAAAACAAAACGCGACGCTTTCCGGTCCTGGCAAACGACTCGAGGGTAAATTGAAAGTTGGGTTTGGGGACAAAAGTGACGTCTTCGTGAACCGAGTGAGACCGTTTTTAGGATTTGTCGCACCCTAATAAAATGCTCTTCCGGAACCTAGCGATAGAGTATTTGTTTTGTAAAAGCCGACGAGCGTTGACCGAGTAGGTCGTTGTAACTGCGTTATGGAAAAATCCTGCGGCGCACTCTATTAGGTTCCCGGATAAGTCAATAATGGTTCCTGTCGTACGCTGATACGTCGATATTGACAGGCGTCACGATAATCTTCTTTATGAAACGTTAAAACGTAAAAGGCGCTTTAAAAGTAGGTAAGTCGTTTGTCACTTCAGCAAAATCAGTAAATACTCAGAAATTTAGCAATGAGTGATGAAAAATATCAATAGCGTGTGATGAAACTGTTGCACCTGAAGGCCAATCTTACAGGGAGAATAATTTACACTTCGTACATATACGGCTCATAATCATTTATGCATTTTTTTTGTTATAAGTTCTCTTCCCCTTTCTATAAACTAAATCTCAAAGACCTCGAGGAAGGTCTAAAAAATTACGTACATTAACAGCCTCGAACTAATTTGGATAGGAATTAATTAGTTTAACAAAGGCACGAGCAAACATTGCCAGAAATGCATGTTGGTACTAACAGTCGATATGTTTTGGTATCAGTAACATTGATATTCTAATATGGTACTATGATTTATAATTTTGAAAGCTAAATTTACAGTAAAATTTGAAATTAACGCCGTTTGTGTGCGAGGTGGATATTAATAGTGTATGAGGATTTCTGACAGTACACACTTTCCTGGTGTATCCTGATAGAAAAATTGTAATATGAGTCATAGTATCATAATGATTCATGTTTATCGTCGAAAACAAAAGTAATATAGAACTAGAAAAATAACTACTTGTATTGTATTATATGTATTGTTTTATTTTTATTTCAGTTATAATAATCGGCCAAGTGAGTGTAGAACTCGCTCATGCAGGGTTCCATACCACTAAATGTTTCTTAGCATTATAAGGATTACGCCACAAGCCACAATATACCGCGCTAGTTGAACATGAATTTGTATACTTTATATAATTTGAGATATTTTTAAAGATCTCTTTGATATGCACTTATATTACGCATTTTTCTCCGCCGCTATAACGCAAGTAGGTACTTATTTTATTGACAACCTCTTATCTCTATCTCTACTTATAATAAAATTGTAACAGGTCGATGTCTGTACATTGAAGATATTGAAAAAAAAAAAACATAGGGGGTATTTGTTATCTCTACTTATAATAAAATTGTAACAGGTCGATGTCTGTACATTGAAGATATTGAAAAAAAAAATACATAGGGGGTATTTGTTAACGCAATAGAAGCCAAAACAACAGTTTTTAAAAATTTTGTCTGTCTGTCTGTCTGTCTGTCTGTCTGTTTGTTTGTACTCGCATCACTCAAAAACTACTGGACAGAATTGAATGCGGTTTTCACCGATGTATTGCTATAGGTCTAACTTAAAAAATAGGCATATGCATATATAAAAAAAATAACAGGTCTGTCTGTACATCGACCGATATGCGTTATTTTTGCGTGCAAAATGGAACTCGATGAAATTTGTTACAGATATAGGTCTAGAATAACATATCGGCTTCTTTTAATCCCGAAAAATGTACCGTTCCCGTGGGATAAAATTTGTTTTGTTTTCTCACAGTATTGAAAAACTACTGCATAGAATTGAATGCGGTTTTCACTGATGTATTGCTATAGGTCTAACTTAAAATTTAGGCATATACATATATAAAAAAATGCAGGTCTGTCTGTACATCAACCGATATGCGTTATTTTTGCGTGAAAAATGGAATTCGATTAAAATTTTGTACAGATATAGGTGTGGAATAACGTATCAGCTACTTTTCTTCCCAAAAATTTGTACGGTTCCCGTGGGATAATATTTGTTTGTTTTCTCGCAGTGTCAATCTCTCGACATGTTTTTTGCATAGGAGTAATGGAGAAGTCAGTTAATGGCATAGACTACTTTTTATCCCGGAAAAATGTAGTTCCTATGGGATAGACTTGCTTTATAATAGTGAAAGTTTGTAAGG
>DWPV01003022.1:0-16005 GCA_018251915.1 Urbanus proteus proteus
AATGCTTTAATGCATAGAAAATCTTCATCCCATTTCAGTAGTCCACGTGAGCGAAGCTGCGGGCAAAAGCTAGTGACTAATAAATGTATTGTTTATATAATTAGTGCAGTATTGATAATGATGGATTATAAATTAAATTTTAATTAAAAAATATGCAGACATGTATTTACTGAGTACAAAAATGTAATAAAAAATGTCTGTCCGTCCGTCTGAGGTAATCTTCTAAACGGCTGGAGCGATTATGACGTGACTTCACTGGAAGAAAGCTGAAAGTCTAAGACATAGGCTACTTTAATTTTTGAAAAAAGCATTAGCGCGCGCTCCACACGCATGCCCCTCCGCGGAAGAGCAGGATTTCAGTTATGTTAAAATATGTAGTCCTTTTCACCTTTTAAACGCGGGTAAAACCACGGGGATCAGCTAGTGCACCTACAAGATTAACTTATTTCTGTTGCCTGTGTTTCAGTTACTCAAAGATCCGTGTTCCACTTGTATCTCCTTTGTTTGTCGATAAAAACGTAACAAAATGTAAATAAGCTTTAACGAAGTGCGTGCAGTTATAAAAGATGTAATGTGATTGAATGGGGGCGCGCACCGTTCGCTCGGAGCTCTGTTGCCACGAATATGATACCGATTGAATCATCTGTAGGGCTGTCGTGATGCATAAGAGGATATTACGAAATACAAAACACGAATGAATAAAATTTAAGCGAATACAAAAAGCTGACATTTTTGCGTGCTCAATATTTATGAGTACGTACTCGTAGTAGAATATAAAAAAAGAAACAAATTTTTCGAATGAAACAATTTTGGGATTCTGTCCCATTATAATTTTTTATTTCGATATTTGTATATATTTGAAGAAAACCAGAAAGTTTTATAAATACGTAGCATAATCATAGTTTTTAAAGTATAAATTCTAGCTATCGAGCTATCCGTTAATTTGTTATTTATACAGTTAAGACTAACGGTAAACGTTTTATAATAACTAGTAAAAAGATTAGATACACTAATGAAAGGCGCACAGGAAACCACATTTCCTGATATAATAACAGTCAAACAGAGAACAGTTATATGTAATATATTAAGATTATAAACTGATGCCTACGATTTCATCCGCTTTAAAGAAATAAAATCGAGTACATATTTACACATAAGTAATACCAGGCTCTACCGCGAAAGCGCGCGAATGCGCGTGGAGCGCGCGCTAATGCTTTTTAAACAAATTAAGTAGCCTATGTTACGCCTTAGACCCTTAGCTATCTTTCAATGAAAGTTCCGTCAAAATCGGTCGAGCCGTTTAGAAGCTTACCACAGCCAACCAGACAGACAAAAAATGCATTTTTGTTATAGGTATCGTACCTACATACTTTCATATGCATTGAGTAAAAAAATGATATTTTGAAATCACAAACAGACACTTCAATTTTATTTATTTGTATAGATAAAAAAGCTAAACTCTCACTCTCGCAAACCTGAACTTCTACATACAATTTAAGACCCATTTATATCCCCAGACGTTAAACGCTTCATAAAACGAGTAACACGTAACTGCCCGATTAACAATCACGAATAAAAAAAATATGTTAAAGTGACCCAAAAACTCTGTTTTGGTTTCTAATTTTGGTTTTTCGGATTTAATACATTTGAACATGAAGTAAGAGAATGTTGTACAAACGTGACATTTGTGTAATACATTAAATAATAAATAAATAATTAAATCAAGAAATGCATTAATGTGAAAAAAAAAACAAAAATGAATATTTTTTAGGACATAAAAAAAAATATTTCGGTAATTATGTACTTTTTCACAAACGATAGGAAAGTAACCAAATTACATACCTAATTAGCCCTTTTTCTTTTTACTATTATAAAAAAAACTCTCAGTAGTAAAAAAAGAACAAAGACTTATTTCATTTTTAATAGTAAAAGTGTCAATTTAAAATAAATTTATGCAGACAGCTGCGTTGAAAGCGTTTCTTGACTAGTTATTTTGGTTAGGACTATTTAACTAATTAGTGATAACATCAAAGACGGAACATAGTCAACGGAGCGGATAATTGAACCGTCAAGAGCTGTACCGAATTCTAAAACTATACACGTATTCGTGTAAGACTAGACTGCAGATACATGTACTGACGGCAAAAAAAAAAATATCGGTCTGTAGGTTTTTTTTGACAAATTATCGTAACATTCCTGTTTAAAGAACAGTGTTAGCACAATTATATTCAAGTTCTATAGTATAGATATGCTACATGTTATATGTTACATGTATGCTATGTTACATGTATAGAATCTATACATGTAACATAGCGTATACAAGAAGCGGGTGGGGGGATGAGGGTTTGGACTTCCCTTAGCATACACGAGAAAAGAGAAAGAAAGAAAAGAGAAATTGTAATTTCTTTTTCATTTTAGTATTTGTTATTATAGCAGTTTTGCTAAACTTCTTAAGGATCAAATTGTAAAAATATAAAGTGGAAGACACTGGGGTGTTTACGATTCAATGGATAAGATCAATTCAAAAAATAAGATAAGAGATGTAACAGGGCCCAGTTTTTACCCATAAAAATTAAAACATTTTTCTGCCGACACTACAGACCACTACCATAAGCGTAGACAGTACACTTCCTAAAAATAATCGCCTTTCGTCTGTGGAATAAAAAACGAGCAATTTTAAAATGTACCATATGCGGAGTCAGGCCATAGCCGCCCGTATTACGTGAACATATGACCAAAAATGGCTTGATCGCGATTAAGATAGGCTTTTCAGTTTAGTATGCGTGCGACCGGCGGCGCCTCTTCCGTTCCCCACATGCACCGTACAATGATATACTTAGAGTAGAGTGACCAGGATTTTTGATTGTGAAAGATTTTTTATTATACCTTCTTTGTAGGAAGGACATGTAGTGCAGATTTTAAGTGGTAAATATCGAACTCAATTAGGACGGGATTCTCATTTGAGAACATATTGGTGTTTTAAAAAGACTAAATGTTGAACGAGTATATCTGTCTTACCAAACTTCCACCAATCCAGAATAGGAACAGCAGCTTACCTGGAAAAAATAAATTGATATTAAAAAAAATCTACAACTTTTATTAGAATTTGGTTTCCATTAGAATTCCACTTGAAAAGGGTATCAAAAATATAAACGAAAATGATTTAAACGCAGTCCTCTGGGGGCGTTGGAGCCGTAATGAAGACGTTCTTAAGGAGGGTGCGACCACAATTGGTCGTAATGTACGCCAATGCACTGCAATCGCTTAAGTGATGAGAATTGAAATTTATTTACTAGAGAAGATGAAAGAAGATTTTCCCTTATAACTACTCTATTGATTAATTACTACAATAAAAAACCCAAAATCCATCTGTGCAAAAAAGACCTGTGCTCAGCAATGGGATATTGCCCCATGGGTTAATTTAATAATAACATTATTATGTCAAATGTTTAAAAGTCGACCGACACACCTATTTCTGCCTTACAATCGCAGTGGTAAGCGCTGATGTGTTCTAGTTTGAAGGGTGAAAGACATACATATCTGAGGCATTTCAACTTAGTCCTCAAGAGAAACGACGCATCTATGGTCAGCCTCAGCCTCATTGGAATCTTATCTTGTGATTATAGATGTCCATGGCGGCAGTAGGCTACTTACCTACCATCAGGTAGGCTATATATTTGCTACTTCCATAATATAAAAAGTATAATAATTGATATCATCAAAGCGACCATTAATTTGCCATGTTCGTGCACCGAAACCACATCGTAGCTGCTTGCCGCGTAGTTAACCTCAAGTTCATAATTAAGTTTAACGACTTAGCGAAATTGTATGCGCCGTCTCGACTTTTGGGCGTGAAACGAAATGCTGAAGTTTGTTCGCTATGAGACTTTGTCGGTGTTATTATATCTTTTTATAATTAATAAATAATATTAATGAGATACAAAGTTCTGAAGTTATACTCTTAAAAATTTAAGTTATCAGAAGTTATTAGTGTTTTTTTAATTATTTAATTAAAGTATTGAAATGTGCATTCATTTGACAGTAAGTGACTGTAAGTAACTGCCGCGTAAAAAATAATATCGAAAGATAATTTAATCGCCCGTAAATAGGATTGAAGTTCCAACTTAGGTTGGTTGCAGATGCGTCACTACCCATGCAAAGTTGGAAAGTGTTAGTACTACACACGTAGGTATAACAAAATTTTTAAGAGCTAAAAGGGCATGATGTGTGTAATTATGACTGTCATATTCCGGTGTCAATGAATGATCTGACAAATGCAATAAATTGACGATTGATTGCAACTGATTGACGACTCGCGTGGTGGAACGATTACGCACACTGACGTACAATGGGTCCCGGGTTCGACAGACTGACAGACATCTAAATGATGAATTTAGATTTCTACTCTGGGTTTGGGTTTTTGTGTATTCGTGTATTGTGTGTCCGTAGCACCCCCGACACAGGAGAATATCCTACTGTGGTGCTATGAGTGTTGAAAGCGTTTTTTTAATAAATAAACTGTGAGTGAATCCGTCATACGGTGAATTTCACTGGATAAATAAATAAATGGTCCGACGGTCATCATCGGTGGTGGCCGGAAAACGTTACAGTTAGCGACCGATTCCCGCAAATTGTACGGATTCACACGCGAGTGAAAATCCGCGAAACTACAATTAATCTCTCACAACGAGCATTCGACGTTTTACATACATTAGCAGTCCGAGAGTTGGTAATTTATTAGTAAGTTCGGTGCAAGTTATATATCAGTGCTATGAATTTCCGCATACGCACGCTAGAAGCCCAGGGCTTATATTCTATCGGTGTTTTTTTTTCAAGTAATGTAATCCTAATTATTATAAATGCGAATGTCCGTTTGTTTATTTGTTTGTTTGTAACGTCTTTACGCTTTAACTACTTATATGTCGTTATGAAATTTTACACAGACACAGGCCCAAAAAAGGACATAGAGTACCTTTCATCCCGAAAAAAGATACTACTCCTGAGGTACTACAGGAACCTGCACGCCTAAGGATCTATTTACATGGAAGATACCATGGTAGACCAAATCATATTTTTCTATACACTTTTTTCTATGCACTATCGCGTAGACACCAAAGCGGTAGTCTTACAGTAGGTACACATCATTACACATTGAATACAACAATACTATTTTGTATCTAACAACACGCGTCTGCCACGTTTATAGTCTGTAGATATAAAAAACTTTAGGTTTCTAGTATATATTTTCACGTTACATAAGCATTACCTAAAACAAACACACGTAATTTGTTTTGCATCTTTACTACGAACAATTACTTAGTACGAAACTGTGCCAAACGATGATCACATACGCGACATCACAATTATAATTATCATGTTCAATCATAATACATTCACCCAATATAAATCATCATATAACCTCACCTATCCATCAAGTGACGCTCGGACTACAACACCTCTTCGTTATTAGTTAATTTTCCTGTCTGTTTCTCAGGAACACACGATATATCAAAATAGTGGCAACTGGCGACGTGTTGAATGACGACATCCCCGCATTTCGCTGAAAGAGCTGAGTCTCGGCTAGCTTTATGCGAGATGGTACAATGCCCTATGAAAACGAGTAAAAACTTTTCATCAAGAAATATTGCGGGAGGAAAGAAAATGCGAAATAGAATTGCATTAATTTCATTTGCATCCTGATAATATCTTGTTGCATCTACTCCAGTCTTAGAAATTCATTTAATTCGTTAAAATACGTAGAGACTAGAGAATAGGTAAAGAAATCGCACTTAAGTCAATGAAAGTGTATCATAAAACTTTCGTGCTTACTTTAATTGAAGATATTCTGAACATAAAGTTTGTTATAATAATTTCGATATTTATTCGTCTTTGTTATAATATTGTTAAGCATAGTTTTTTAACCACACACACGATTTAATAATAAATTTATATGATAATATTTAAAAATAAAAATACAAGAAAAATGGGGCAACATTAATCCTTATCCATATTAATAGGTTGAAACAAATGGAAACTGAGAAAAAAAACGAAAATAAAATGAGAAGAAACGGTACAGGAAAAATATTTTCGCCTCCCAACGACTATGACACATCTTTGTATGAAACTTTGTGCAGCAGGTATTCAGATTTTTTTCAATTCAAAACCGATCATTATTGTTTTATATGATTTTCCTGTTATATGTACATATATTATGAAATCAATTTCTTTTGTGCCGGCACTCCCTGAGTTACTCGTTGATTTTTTGAAGATTTTTAAATATGTATTTTATTTTTTTGTATTGCAGCATTCATCAATATCCTATAATTATTATAAATGGGAAGTCCGTTTATTTGTTTGCAACGTCTTCACGCCTTTACTGCTGAACCGATCGTTATGAAATTTTGCACACACATAGAAAGGGACCCAGAAAAAGACATAGAGTACTTTTCATCCCGAAAAAACGTACCTACTACTCCCGAGGGATAGAAAAGTAACTTTTATACCTACAACCTACTTACTTTGATACCTACTTTGTGCAAATGTACACATTAGCGCGAGCGAAGCCACGGGTACAAACTAGTAGTTTAATAAAAAAGAGTTTCATCAAAATCGGTCCACTACTTGCATGTTTTTTAACAAAGTTATAAAACAGTTCATACAGAATACACATGTGTACGTTACAAGTTTAATTTTATACGCGTGTGATGTCATTTATACGAGTTAATCTGTAATAATTTATTACCCAATTACATACATTTACAACCATCATAATACATCGGTTCAGAATAGTTCAGATACATTCGCGGGCCTCGTGTATTTTAGTGTTAATATTAGCTTTAATATCATGACCTGCATCAATGTGACGACACCGCTATTTATACGATCCATGTCTATTCTCTACAAGCCTGCTATGAAACTTTGGACCAACGTTAACACTAAAATGTTCACGGTATAATAATGTCGATAGATTAGTCAGCATTGTAAAGCAAATGTTTTTGAACGTGAAACGTCTTAAACGCACCACGAGAGGAAAAAAGTATTAAAAAAAAACTTTGCAACATACATAGTTATATTGAAGCGTAATGTTACAATAATCATAATTAATTATTATTGATTTTCAGATATATAATATAGTACCATTATTTTCTGATCTAATCAAATCATTAAGTATCATTTTTAACGGTTTCTACTAATAGTTCTTCTTATGCCAATAGATTACACTCTTAAGAGTTAACCAAAGTCAGACATGAAATAGTGGTAGCCATTCTAGCCACCACCGACCATTAAAGCTGGTAATTGTTGTGTCGAGATCGTGACAACGGTGCCAGTCGGCGGGTTGTAAATTCTGTAAGATGATACTATTATTCATAACAGAAATTAACATAGGAAATGTAATAATAGATAAGTACTGTTACTATTAAACAATTTACATAATACTAAAAAGGGGGTCTAAAAAGGGTGTAGGTACCTACTTACAGGAATCACGCATCCGCTGTTTTATTAACTAAAATTATGATGGCACCGTAATTATTGTTATAAAATAGAACTAGATCCATTAAATGTAGATATAATTCTACAATACAACTTGGTTTAAGGTTCCGTACTCAATGGGTTGTATTGAAACCCTACTACCCAGCCTTCACTGTGAGTTTATCTGTCTGTACGTCCGTCACACACTATCTCTTTAATCGATATAGATTACAAATCTGTTACCTGTATTTTATAGCTGCTATCATAACAAATAACATAACAATAAATGAGAAAATTTGGTGGTACAGAACTCTCATTGTGTGACTTCGAATCGCACTTGGCCAATTATTTTAAGTCGCCCAATGAAACACCCCGAATACAACATTGAAGATTGGCCGTGGCCTTCAGTCACTTACTCAAGAGAAAAAAGTATTACGACAGATTATGATAACACCTCGTGTGTTTCTGTTTTTTATTGGCTCGACACATCACACAATAATTACCTCATGATAAGCTAAAAATCGCGTCATGGATAGCGTAACGAAACGCGCACGTGTCGCCTCCTAGCGGCGGTTACGGTTTGTTTGTCATCTGGCCTCGCCCCCGTGGTGGGGTTCCATTTTTTACCCCGCCAGACCAGCCCCGTTTTTTGGTTCCTTTTTATTAAGAACACTTATTGTTCGACTCCGCCCGTATCACCGCCACACCTATTTCTGCCTTACAACAGTAGTGTTCACCGCTGATGTGCTCTAATCTGAAGGGTGTAGTAAGGGAGACACAAGGTGTACAAACTTAGTCCTCAGCGGTAGCAACGCATCTGTGGTCGACCTCGGGTGGGGCTGTGACCTTATTTGGGACTGCATGCTTGTCTGCTACTTCCATCATGTAAAGAA
Organism: Urbanus proteus proteus; assembly: GCA_018251915.1. NCBI lineage: Eukaryota > Metazoa > Arthropoda > Insecta > Lepidoptera > Hesperiidae > Urbanus > Urbanus proteus. Next base: position 8,364 of record DWPV01003022.1, read on the forward strand.
AACTAACCGCCAAAATGTTTTGTAGAACCTGGCTTTTTTGACTATTTAAGTTGAATTGCGAGGTCATATATAAAAAACCAAACAAAAGCCGGACGAAACGGATACCGATTAATTTTACAATAAAGCCGAACATGTCCGGCTTTATCTGGACGCCTGGCGACCCTACCCGTGCAGATGGGTGTACAGTGACGTACGAACTATAAATAATGTACTGACCCACTTACATGCGGCAACGCTCGCATCGGACGAGCCCCATCCCATTGTAATGGGCGTTTGTCAAAATATTTATTCGCACACTGTCAAATGCTTAGTTACGCAAGAGGTTGTTTTTCTTGCGTTCGTGTTTTCGGTCTTGCGCGTATATCAGAATGAGAACGTATGGGATAATCTCGCGAATCTATTTAGAGGTGAAAGTCTTCATTTGATTAGCAATAGCATCAGCGTAGCACTTTCTGTTAACAATATAGCGTTAAGCAAAAAAAAATCTGATAAGAAATGTGGTATGCCACTTGAAAGTAAATTGTAAATGTCGTCTATACGTATTTGTAATTATACTTGATGTTTTGTATCTACTATTATTGCTAACCCTGAAAATTAAGTTGGTATTATTTTCTGAACTTCTTTTAAATTACTACACACTTGAAGTCTGTTCACACTTCAACACACTTCAAGTGCATTCAATGCTGAAATCTTCTAAACCAATGAGAGCTAAATAATAATCTAGACATTTCTAGAAACGGTCCATCACCCAGAAAATCCCTAGCCATGCCCAATAGTGACGTTATGCGCTGCATACACTCCAAACAAAAGTTCCTCGTTTCAGAAGCTTCGCAATACCTTAACGGGTCACTTTGTAAGCCAACGATACCGACCCACTGTCGACCCACTTCGCATCACGTAATTCGCTTTACTCCGCCGATTCTCGAGTACTGGGACATTCCGAGAATGTGTTCTTCCGCGTCCAATTGTAATACGACGAAATTCACTTTTAAAACTATTTCAATTTGGTGCGAATTCTTCGCTCAATAGGGTCACTGTAACGACATTATTATGTTTCCTTTTACAATATGTGGCTAAGGGAAATAGGCCTTTCTAGCCATTTTTTAAGTTAGGTACCTATATTAACTTTGTCTTTGTGTTTATAAGTATTTTAATTTAATAATGAGCATGGGAGACCCTATGGCCTATAATGATTTTGCATACACACAAGCATAAATGGAAATGATGCTGTTATTAATTAAAATCAACGGTAATGCACGAGCGCCGCCGTACATTTTATTCTCTCTCGTAAGAGTGGTGTTTCTGTGGTCTGGAATTTATGAACATAGGCGATCATAGGCGACAGTTACCACTTACCATCAGGTGGCCTGTTCGTATACTACTTTTATCCTACATAAAAAACTTAAAAACATTACACGCGAAACACGGCCAATGTAATACCGGTGGCATCCATAATACCACACTTGAACTTCAGACGCACGCAATTATCTCACAGTTGGATCTTAACACTGAACACCCATCCAGAGACGCGTCCAACGATAATCCGGAGATCGGACGCATCAAAGCACTATTGTACGTACTGTGGGTGGAGTGGCATCAATCAAATTGGAATACGATTTCGTCATTCGATAATAGAGCACCACGCATTAAAACGATCTAAGAGTAAATGCTTAGGATGGATTTTGAAAAAAAAATCACAGCTGAATTATGAATCTCTCTAACCGAATTTAAAAAATTAAAGTCGGTTAAAACAGCATGCGAGAAACGTAGCTTTCCATTCGTAACGATTCAGTATACATTTTAAAATTCCGTTTTAAAGTACCTACTCTATTTTTTATCTATCTCTTTTTTTGGATTATACTCCGTTGATGCTCCATGGTGGAAAATATGGGTTGGTGACCAATCTGATTTAGATGTATAAAATCAGTCATACAGCCTACGATAAGATTTAACCATTAGTAAAAGAAAGCAATCGGAACCAACAGTTCACTTATCCCTCCGAAAGCTCATGACATTTCTGAACTCTGTGAAAGACATGCTACATCAGCCATACTCAAAGTGTGCTCCGCAGATCCCTGGGGCTCCGCGAGAGTTGTAGAAGTGAGAACAGAAGAGTGAAGGGAATAGTGTGAAAGGAAGAGGTATATATTCTCTCATTTTATAATGAAATTTTGGGGGAGCGACAAAATTTTCGCTGGTCACCGAAAACGTTTGAGAACCGCTGTTCTTTGGGATTAAGAGCGCCTCGTCACCTAGTAATGGAAATTAATTATAATATGATAATGTTATAACGATAAAAGTAAGATCTACAGACATTACGGAAGGTTGTTGTTTTACTACTACGTTGCAATTTAAAGGCATAAGGCTATCAATATGTATGGAAGATCTAGTCTACATATTCATGACTTTGCTGAGTGTAATATGTTATGCGGAATGAGATGTACCCACCTTCTAGACGGTGGGATAAAATAACATTTGCATTGAGAAACTATCGCCATATAACAATTATATTATGTAACTTCATATTATTAACTAGCTGAACCCCGCGGTTTTACCCGCATTAAAAAGTAAAAAGGAATACATATCTAAACATAGCTAACATGCCGCTCTGTAGTTAAAACATCTCCTATTTTTTAATTAAATAAAATATTTAGCTACATTTAAATGATGATCATTTGATGACTGTGAAAATTCGAAGATCAGTTACGGTATACCCACGTCAGGCGTGCAACGGTGCGAACATAAAATTCGTCATCGTTTCTAATGACCAAACGCTTTAGAAAATTACGTTTACAGTTTTATTTAAAAACAACGCGATCATTTCACTGGAGTGATAATTTTATGGACATCTTATCGTTAAACTTAAACGATCTTAGCCAGCGATGCATCTACTTTCTCTATCATTAAAAACTAGTTCATTAATTGAGATACTAACGTCTGCAATTAATTTAAGATTCAATCTGTATTAAGTATGTTCAATTAAAATACTATATAAATGCCTTACTGTTTAAGTAAACTAAAAACTTTAATAAAACCATACTTCAAAGTCATAAAGTGACACATTTTATTTTTTTGACAAATAAAAATAAATGTTACAAAATACAAATGTTTTGGATAAATTTCACCAAGAATGTAATAATACAGTAGCAGATAAAAAATCTGTAAACCCTTTCAAAATTAACGCAATAATAGAAACAGTTAAAACCATTCTAGACATTTATTGTGTACAATATACTGATTCCTATTTAAAAGTTCCATTAGTGGGAGCAAAAATTATTAGTAAGATTCATAAAAAACAACACTGTAAGATAAACAAACTAGTATTACAACCCGGAAAAGAACAACGCCCTTAAATTTTAAGATCGCATTGTTTAGTGAAAAATGTTGTCGAGATTGTTCCACTGAAGGGCACGACAAAATCCACCGTCAGTAAAAATAATGTAAATAGTGGGCCAAGTCCAATAACAAGGAAAGTTCACTGATTTTGATTGACTTGATAGCAAACGAACATGCATAGACAGGGCCGTCTTTACCCCTTAAGGGGCCTTCAGCACACAATGGTAATGGGGCCCTATATAACCTTGGCGGGCCACTTGATTTTATTAGGATAAACAAAGAATTCAAATTCTGTTTTCCCGTATTAAAACTATATACTGAGTAAATGAATTTATATCGGGGGCCCCCTCCATCGCGGGGCCTTCGGCCCATTGTGCCCGGTGGGAAAGAGGGGCCAGTGCATAGACCTTACTTCAAGATCGCTGCAACTAAGTTAACAGAATAGTCTTACTAAACCTGAAGTCTATTATGCGTTGCTACAACTGAGAACCTTGATGGTAAGTTCTTGTTATAACATGAACTTCGTAAACTTCTAGTGAACTCTCAGGCAATAACAGCGGAGCTACATAGGTAGCTAGTACCGGCTAGGAACGTCAAAATGTTATAATTTATTTGAATACCAAGTTGCAGCTTTGATGAAATTGAGGAGACAGTTTTATAGTCTGCGAGTGACTTTTCTCTGAACTTGGCTCCACGCACTACACGAATGGTAAGATTACGGTTACATCTAATAACACAAAAACATCTTAAAATTACACAATTCTAATTTTCATTGGAGCGAACCCAAATGTCATTTAGACAAAGAGGAAAAATGAATTTATGGTGAGATAAATCATTTTCTTTTTGCCGTTAAATTGACGTAACACAGGCATTAACGAGATTAACAAGATTTCTTGGTTAACGTAAAATTATTATGAACTTGAGTACAACTTTTTATGGATACTCCACATAAATAATAACTTAATAAAATATTGCAATTACAATATAACTTTAACGTAAATAAAAACTGTTCATTATGTCTATGCTTACGTAAATAAGTTCTGGTGATTATAGATAGATACAATATGAGGCGTCTATCTTATTTTTCAGTAGGGATAACGCATCAGTGAGGGGATTTAGTTAAATAACACTTGTAGACCTATAGAATTGGTTACAAGAGTTCATGGGCTGTATCGACGAAGTCTTAGAAAGTCTTAGTTTCGGTTACATATTTAGAAAATTATCTAAATATCCAAAAGTGTTACATGGAATAAAATCTATACAAATAAATAAAATTGAAGTGTCTGTTTGTGATTTCAAAATCACAATTTTTTACTCAATGCATATGAAAGTATGCACGATATCTATAACGAAAATGCAATTAATAAATTTTTTGTCTGTCTGTTTGGCTTAGCTAATCCTCTAAACGGCTGGGCCGATTTTGACGGGACTTCCACTGGAAGATAGCTGGAGGTCTAAGGCGTAACATAGGCTACTTTAATATGTATTCTTTTTGACTTTTTAAACGCAGGTGAAGCCGCGGGGTTCAGCTAGTATGTATATAAAATTACGCCTCAACTATTGTCATCAAATTTACGTCTGTCGCACACACTAAATGGACAATGATAGGATCTGTGTTCAACTTCACGCTTTCACTATAGAAAGTATAATATATATGAGTCGGTATAATATTGTTTACATCCTTTTTAACGTGATGGTTGGCGTGGTCTAGCATTTAAAAATGTAAGTGTGACATGACAAAAGAGTCCGATTCAATCTCTAGCGAGGTTATAGAGTATGGATACGGATTTTACGATATACCGAAATACCGGTATTTTGGACAGAACAGTACAAAAATACCGGTATTTGAGCCTTAAATACCGGTATTTTGATTTTAAAATAACATATAGTTAACAGTATAGAAAAGAAAATATCATTGGGTGTACCTACGTTCAAGGTCTCTCAACAAACCTCTGGTCTCTAACAGATCGTCAGGAAGTGCCGGATATTGGGGCATATAATGGATCGCAGACAAAAATACATATAAGCTTATAGAGAGAGTGTATTTAGAAATCACGCGTTTGTGATTTCTATACTTCTATACTCCTAAGTACAAAATGAAAATACTTCAGTAACTTTGTACCATTCGCAAAATCTTTATTTCTTTCACTTCTTTTATAACTAAAAAGCTTGCGGTCTAGATTATGAGCGAGAAAACGATTCAATTTTAGCTTATTAGTCTCCCCGGCTTTCGGCATAAGCCCAGTTGTTGAGAAAATTTTCAAACAATTTTCAAGTATTTAAACGAGTGCCTATTGTTACATTTTATCACTTTAAGTTATAAATTGTAGTTCTCATTATATTCTTCAAATTTTTTTTCTTTCCGAATCCTCAAGGTAATGTCAAGTAAGGTCAATACCAACTTAATATTAATCGTACTTGATATTTGGTTATAAAACAAAATTTACCGGTAACAGAATAAGTACTGTCCTAAATTTTCATGATTATTTAAGTTATTATACATATATACATTTTAATAACATTTAAACCTCGAAGTCTTTCGGTACCTTCGTAACTATTCGTCTATTTATTTGATAGTATCACAACCAAAATTATCTCCCTTCATAAATAGATCTTAAATCTAACAATGAGCCCCCTTGAGTTTTATGTATTTACTTGCCAAGAAAAACCCAATGCACAACAATTGAGCAACATGTTATTATTAGGTATATTTACAAAATATTGATAGAAAAATATCACGGAAATACGTAAAGTACCTATAGTTTTCAGACGCACTCTTCTTTTACAGGTAAATATTATTGTGGAGCATAATTTATTTTTGGTGTCGCTCCAAAATGTATGCAAGATCTAGCGCAAATTTTTAGCCTGCCAATAGTACCATTTTCGATTTCTACAGGGAATTATATATTTAGGAGTAAAATAGTTCACAACAAAATTCTTTGTGTATGCAAGTTATTATGCCAAAACACACACGGAAGTCCTTTTTCGTCTTCATATTAAACCGGACAAGGAAAAACATACAGCGAAATGAAAAATGTATTTAAAAACATCCAGTTAACTTTGTAACATAAACATTGCAGAGTTCAAAATAAACTGTTTTCGTATTTATGAGTTATGTTGATAAATTTAATACTTCGGCATGGATCATATCAACCGTAATAAATGGGTTTTACAAGGTAAGGTTTGACCGCGTAAATAATTCTCTAACATTTCAATGATACACGTGGTCCTACGAATTTGATGATTACCGGAAATAATTGCAAGGTGGTAAGGCCGATAACCGACGGGGAAGAAAGGTCTTCGAGATGCGCCCACGTTTAGGGAAAAGGAGCACAGGTGGACTAAAGACCAGAAGGAGACACATGGCCGTTTACTGGCGTCAATTAGGGGAGGCCTATGTCTAGCAATGAACCTCAAAAGGCTAATGGATGGATGAATGGAAGTAATGAATTATAGAATGTATCGAGATTTCTCCCTAAAGGCACTACTGGTACACTGATCTCTGCCTTAAAGAATCAGAATAGCTATGCTGCTATAGTTTAAAGGGTGTGTGATAAGGTAAATTAAAATGACGAGGATTGCAACCTATTACCTATTTACCTATTAAAATTTCATTTAATTTTAGTTGTTTATAAAAGAGAATTGCAACAAAGTTATATTGAAAAGATTTTAAAATTATCGTGTTTGAAAATTTTAATTTTTATGCCAAATTTAACATTTTTATTACTTGTTTATTTTGAATTATAATTTTCAGTAGATAAGATAAATCTAGAGATTATGAAGAAGCGATTTGATGTGGTTAATAAAATTTATATCATAATTTCAAAGCAGTTAAATAAAATTGTGTCACATAATGTTATGAAAAGAATTTTGGCATATTGACAACCACGGGTAGCCAGCTCGTCTCCGTTTAAATAGCTTATGGCTCAGTGGTCATATACATGTACTAGCAATACAGGAATTTCATTTGTGAAAAGCTAGACTGAACTGAATTGAGGGTCAGACTTTATTAAAGAATTTCTCATCTTCTAAAGTCCAACCAAGTCCATGCGAAGATATTTCTATTTTTCATATGTTGCCTTACTTTAGCCAACCGTTTTGAAAAATGATGTAATGACCCCTTACTTGAAGAAAAAAGTTAGAAATTACTTAATCAGGCTTAGAAAGAGCAAATATGAAACACTATATTTTCTTAGAAATGAGCCATCTACGCAACTGTGGTCAACCCTAGGTATGACCGTGATCATATCTGGGGTTGATTACAAATGTCCATGGGCGGCAGTGGCCACTTACCATCAGGTGGATA
>DWPV01003023.1:0-16004 GCA_018251915.1 Urbanus proteus proteus
CATTCAAATTTCCGCCTCGCTGGGAATCGAACCCAGGACCCTCGGATTAGCGCTCCGGTGCTAATTAAATTATAGTAATTAATGGTTTTCAAGCTTTTATTAACTATTCAGTTATTAGTAGGTATGGATCAATTCTTGCGACTGAATTTGAACGTAACTGATTACCTAACTCAAATCGATTGAGCTAAAAATTTGCATTTAGGTTAGATTGGGATGAAAATGTATGATTAGTTTAGAAAAGTAATTTTTAACCCAATATGTAAAACGTCCCAAGAGGGCGGATTTTTTTTATGAAAATCCGTGGTATGGGTACCTATTAGATGAGAGAGATATCTACGAAGCTTGTTTTTAAAAAACTCAAAATTAAAAAAGTTAGTCGATTATCATTACCACTACAGTTTCACTTTTCGAAGTTTACATCTAGTTGCGATTTCGTATACTTCAACTAATTAACTTTAGTGAGTCTTATGAAACTTAAAACTTGTGGCACGTCTTATTTTTCATTTGGTAATAGTTTAAATTTATAAACAAGTCTCATTAATCGCGATCAGAAACCAAAAGTGGAATTCAATAAATAAACAATAGTTACATGATTTATACATGATACGAGTTTTGGACAGATTAACGACCTTCAGTAGCAATAAATTAACTTTTTTATATTTTTAACTATGTAATATTTCATAATATACAGTTTGTACATATACATAAATACATATACATTATCGTGAAAAATAAACACGCATTTCATGCAAAAACATTTAAAAATCTAAACATAACGCGAGTTGTCAGAATTAAAAAATCACTTTTTGTTTACGATTTGTCTATAGAGCCGGTTTGGCATCATTTCCAGTACCTACTGTATTGTTAAAATTAGATACTTACGAAGAAACCCGGTACGGCACATAAATAGAATAGAAAGGAGAGAGGCAATTTGGATGACATCGAATGAATTACACATTCCAAAATAAATTGTTTATGCTTCTGAAGTAGTTATTACTCTCGAAAATTAATTATCACTGTTTAGCGGTGAAGAAAAACATAGTGTAGAAACCTACGTACTCGAGAGTCCTTTAAAAATTCTCAAGGGTTCTCAATAAAATTTGCCAATCCAGTCACTCTGAATCATTCTAGTTTAAGAATAAGAGTCTCTGATAATGTTCAGCAGCGCAAGAGATCGGGAATATAATTCAAGTGATAAGGAATACCTTTTAATGTATGTCTTCGCGTTAAGGCAATTCAAGAAAATAATTCGATTGGTTTTGATTTTTATTGTTTTAACTAGCTTTTGCCCGCAGCTTCGCTCGCGTGGACTACTGAAGTGGGATGAAGATTTGCCTTGCATTAAAGTATTTGTGTGCCAAATTAGTTAAAACCCCGTTAAATAATATTTGCGTAAGCAAGTTTAGATATGTCGGCCCAGCGGTCTAGCCATAAAAATGACACAAACCGACAGATTTACTTTCCCATTTATAGTATTAGTCTGGATGAAATGTCCATATCAAATTCTGAAGTTCCTTACAAACTTTCACCAGCAAGTTTATCTCACAGGAACTACATTTTTCCGGGATAAAAAGTAGTATGTGACCCCTGTATTACTCTTATGCAATAAACATATCGAGAGATCGACACTGCTAGAAAACAAAACAAATTTTATCCCACGAGAACCGTACATTTTCCCGGGAAAAAATAAGCCTATCCTTTTCCTATCTATGTACCAAATTTCATTCAGTTCCATTACGCACGCAAAAATAACGCATATCGGTCGATGTACAGATAGACTCGTTTTTTTTTATATATGTCTATGCCTAAATTTTAAGTTAGACCTCTAGCTATACATCGGTGAAATCCGCATTCAATTCTACACAGTAATTTTTGCATGATATGTGTACAGTGAAACAGACAGACAATTTTTTTAAAAACTGTTGTTTTGGCTTCTGTTGCATTAACAAATACTCCCTATGTATTTTTTTTCGATATTTTCAATGTATAGACATTGACCTGATTCAATTTTATTATAAGTAAAGATTCTAAACACATGAAGTGATTTTATACTAATACTACTCACACAATTTAAATTTAAAATCGAGCGGCAGGAATTAGTAGAGGACTTGCAGTCAATTAAAAGGTAACAATGTCGTATGGAAAGGTTGTGGAATATCAAAGTTATAATTTGCGAATATATTTAGAATTCACTACAGGTAAAGCTTGTAAAAGCTCACTAACGCTAATAAAAGTCTGAGACGATGATATATAATATAAGTATAGGTATATATGAAAATGCCACAGAGGCTAATGACATACAATGATAAAGCGAATGTGCACGTAAAACGTATTTTAAACTGGTCTGTCGTCAGCGCCATTTTGAAAGTGAAACTAATAAAGTGAAGATGAAGTATCTTTATTTTTCCAACTGAAAAGTAATTTGTTAACGTCGAATATTTTTAAACTCAGGATTGTTTTTGTTTTCCACCGTAAGGTTTTCTCACTCTAAGGTTAAATTAAGTTGTGGGTCTTCTTGAAGAGTAAATCATCAAGAATTAGTTGATGCAAGAACAAGAATGTCAACTTTTCAATGTAATACTATTTTATTTCTATTGCGAACCATATTTGTTGCGTACATCATATGATTTTATCAATTGGCGTTTGTAATTATTACTTAAGCGTGTTTTAGGCAATATGCTGTTCTGATAAAATATTTTACATAATGAAATATTACTGTTATTACAAACTATGACGTTTTAGTAACTTCTTGCTAATGGAATAATGGTAGTATTTACTGATAGAATATACCAAGTTGTATATAAATTATAATTATGCAATTTGTAAGCGTTACTACCAAAAATAAAGGGCTCGTTAAATAATTTTCGAAGCTCTTGAACATGTATGTCACACATACATTATGTTCCACATGATATATTAATATACACAACCCACTTCCTGACATAATGGAAGCTCATTTTGTAGATTACGATGCCAATCATTCTGTTGCCAATGGAAACCACAGGGCAGTTGCGCCAGCAGCTAACAATAAGGTAACCTTACACCCACTTTGTGAAGTGACATTGTTTATGACGGATTATAGTGGTTAGGTGGAAAACGATTATGTGCATACCCCTTCATATTTAGAATTCTCTACCAAAATTATTAAATCATTGTGGTAGAAAAATCTTAATTTTGTCTGTGTATGCCACAGAACAGATCGAAGACTATTCACAGTATCTAGATCAAATAGTTCATGTAGGTTTAGAACTTCTTCAGTAGAAGGTCAAATTTTTTATAACATAAGGAGATACTTAAATTATGGACGAAATGGGTCTGTCTATATCTTAGATCCAAAGAAAAAAGAACATACCTTACATTATTAGTATTCATTTGTCTTTGGAATTACGCCAAAATAATTTAAGTTTTTATTCAGCCACAAATTTTATTAGGACTAAGGGTAAGGCTGTCCTTATCTGAAGGGCGAGAGAAGATATTGCTGGAGTTAAGTTAATGTCTTATAAGAATCCATGCATAAGAATATTATATTTGTTCTAAAAACTAAGGTTTATTTATGGCAAATTCCGCACCTGCTATTCATTTTATATCTCTAAATAAATGCATAATGACATTGACACCCACGAGTTTTGAATATAATTTGTTAAATACAAAGGATTTAATAGAAGGATCCATATAATCCATTAGAATCCCATAGCGCGCGTTGAAAGGTCAGATCAGCTCGCGTCATCTCCAATAAGAGCAACTAGGTCGAGGTTTCCCCATGCGAGTATTTTCGGATATGTTATGCAAGTCAAAATTAATGTCAACATTCTTATTAATTTTAAGAGTAACATCGTAACAAACTTCTTATCGGCTTCTAAAACAATTTAGGTTATTGAGTTTTTGTTAGATTTTAAATATTTGTGCCTCTGCATTGTGTAAATTAAAAAAAAAACTAACAACTTACCACCTTAAGACAAAAACTATATAGAAATTTAATTCAAATGCACTAACAGCTAACAGATATTTAAATCTTTTCATAAGGAATTTTCCTCGTTTTTGCAAATGTGTTCAAAAACTTATACTTTATTTGGATGTAAACGAAACTAACATTGTATTGTTTATATAAGTAAAATTACACATTTACATTCAACTGAAGATATCGAATTGACAGTAATGTGCTAGTGTTTGTGTGGATAATATATTTGTTTACAATGTTTGCTATTTTGAGAACTGTATCTACGTGTATCGTTTATAAGCGTGCGGTTCTCGCTTTCTGAAGCCATACGTTAAAGCTTGTTTTAATCGTCTTTCCGTCTATAGGGAAGGTATCACAAAACTATAACTACAAGGGCTTAAAACAAACACAAGGTAGGAATCATATTACTTTAATGTCTTTAAATTCAGTCATGCTTGTCTTGAAGCTTAATAAACAGTGCAATCGTGCTGTAACACAGTAAGCGGCACTAATCTTCCACGTTACCCCAGAAATCAATATCGTCATCCGCATCCTCTTTTACCTCGTTAGTTTCTTTCGTTTCATCTTTCTCTTCGAAGGAATCAAGACTTGGTTTGTTCAGTGGCTTTGTTTCTGTAGTTTTGTCATCGTCCACACTGCCACCAGCCGCTTCAACGCTCCAGGATTCGCGTTTTCTCTCCCTGGAGCTTTCCCTCGAACGACTTCTGGAATGAGAACGCGCCGCTAGATTAGGACTGCTTCCGAAACCGGTGAATACTTCCTTATTCATGTTTTTAAACTCAGCTTCCTCGAGTGACGTGAACATCTTTACTTCTTCCTCGCGTGACGCTCGCGATTCTCTAGAAGAGTTCGATGACGACGAATGACGCTTTCTGAAACTCCTTCGTCTGCCACTCGGGTCGCTACGTTGCAACGGTCGGAACTTAATGCCATCAAGTGATCTTAAACAAAATAACATGAGTTGGTTATAGTACAAGGAGAGGCAATGGTTCATGAACGGAAGTAGCTTTCTAGACGTGCATTGATGATTATGAAAAAATGCTCACTCTAATGACTGAAGTATGTAGCTAGGTCACTACAGAATGCAGTACGCGTGGGCGTGCAGGTGAAGTGTGCTGGGCATCAATGTATATTAACCTTAAGTATTCTTCGCTGTAACCAACGTTTCCGGGTTTATCTTCGTCATAGGATTGGAAATGTATCTCTGGCAGTGGTGAGGTAGGGGTAAGAGGGCTTTCCTCCCACGGGGATTTCTCGTTGCTGGCTTCTCTGGCATTGCGTTCCCTACGCTCGGAAGAATCGGATGAGTAAGGAACAGAATCTGAAACGTATTCATTATACGTTGGTGATCTTCTCCTGGTACCCACACTAAAGGACTCTGATGTGTTGGATATAATCGTTTTAGTCTTTGTCAGAGTATACCTTTCAGAATTATAATTATCTTCAAGTGAATCTTGACCAAAGCTGGATATCTTTGTGGAGAACAGTATGGCAGTGGAACTGGGTTGTCCGTCGTAGTATTTCACTGCGGCTGATTCAAGTTTTCCGTCTTTGTTTTCTGTTAAACATAGATATCCCTGACCGCATGCGCTTATCCAATCATTGTGAGATGGGTTCGCTGAGTTTTGTAGTAGCTTGTTGTAGTACTGGATAAGATCTTCGAAGTCCGGATCTGTTCTCGGTAAGATGCCACGGAATAAGTGCCGTAAGCACTCGATCGCCTCCAGGGCCCCCGCGTAAGAGATAACCACGGAAAGCATAAGTCCCATACTTCACCAGTCACGAATTGTTCGATTTCGAAATGGGTAGGACGAGGGCGGGGCACTTTGATGTTGACGGGGAACGGGATGCAGCGATGTAACGCCGGGGCAAGATATGAACAACTGAAATTAAAATGCTATACTTGCCAAAGTTCGTGTCCACTTTTAGAATTGAGATTGGCGTTGTGGCCAGACGTTACGTTTATGTCTCGTTTAATCTTGCGTTCAAGGTTAGCTCGGTTTACTGTGGGGACAATGGATGTGATTTATCCATTGATTGATTTCTGATCGACGCTTGTTTAACTTAAAGGCGAGGAAGTTGATGATATATCGAGGTTGCTTAAGACACCTGTGTTTTTATTTATGCAAAAATTATTCAATGTCATTTTTATCTTATGACTAATGAAGATAAATACGAGTACACTAATAAGTAAACACAATTGCATGTGTGTTTAAAAAGAAATATCCTAAAAGAGAGTGACGGACGTTCCGCTAATTTATTATCAAAACCATTTAAAATAAAACAACTAAAGCGAGTCATTACTTGGCACGTTATTTTCTCTGAGAGCATTTTTCATACATAAATATACATTACATGGCAGATAAGATCCCAGAAGTGACAGTTTATCAATGGATTTGGCGAGCTATGCGAAAACAATGGCCAAGAGTGCTAATTATTTAACTCTATCAAATAATTGGTTCCGAAACTGCCTAGATACAGGTGAATGGATAAAGTAGTCAGTAATAATTATCACTACTTTCTCACATATAATGATTACTATCGTAGATGCATTATATCTTATTGATATTATGAGAAATAATGATTATAGTTTATAAATTTGTATAGATATAAAATAATAGATAACTTTCAGACAGAATTTCATCCCTCTTCATCATTTTAGCAAGTAATAATAATTTTGTAATGGATAAAAGATTCTACCCAAATCTTCAACCCATATCTGACTAGCGTGGTCAGTCTTTACTTTTATTCTAAGACAATACCAGCCCCTACAGCAGTACAGTAAGAAGGCAATGAGGTAAACACGACAAATCTATTTTATACGTCATATCAATTTTTAATGATCAAAGGCAAGGCGAATTATTTAAAATCCAACATAGCACAAATCAGATTGCGCTCAGCACCAGTGTCCAAAGCTTGACATTGAAGATGTCCGACTGAAAATAGTGTTTAATCTATATCGATATATAAAATTCTTTATCGTATGTTTACGATTACTGAAAATTTAGTGATATTAGTACTGTTGTTTAATGGGTCTACGATATTATAGCCAATACTTGAACGTGATGCAATATGATGAAAGGATTCTAATTGGATTATACAAAAGTGTTATTAGGTTGATTATTAGATAATATTCATTTTATATTATTTCAATAAGTTTTAAGTCGTGTTATTTCAGAAAAATATCCGAAATTGATTACGGATACATCGATATAAAACTGAGTTAGAATACTTAAAATAACCTAAGTCTAGTAGGACTGTAACTGGATCTAAATTTAAACCTTCGTAAAACTAAAGTGATAAGTAAGGTAAATGTTCAAAGTCATTCACAGACATGAGTTATCAACCCTAAATAGAACTTTAGTCATACTTTGTAGCTACCCGGAGAAGAATAAGATTTAATCAACTTCAGGTCAGGTCATAAGCAAATAATAATATCAAGTAGATTCCCTCGTGCAAAAACACATACCACATGACTGAAGTCACGGCAAGAAACTAGTTTGATAGTAAACAGCTTGAGCCAACGACCTCTGCGAAAATAAAAAAATGCCTTTGCACGCGCCACCTCCATCACGATACATCTATTCAAAAGTTTTGGAAGAAAACTAGTATTGTCACATTGCCAAACGTTTTTTTTTTAGTTTTATTAGAAGTTTCTTCGATTTCTTGCGTTTCTGAGAATTGTGCTGATAAACAGCATGGAACTATGGAGTCATGTTTGCGTTAAATTATATGTGGCTAATGGTTTATTTTTAATGAATCTATTTATATGACGTTAGTTTTGATTGTTTTTCTTTATTAACAGTTTTGTAGAATTCGCCGTTCAAATACTTTTCCGCTCTCTTTTTTTTCTTCGGATGTCGTAGGAGACGATAATGGGAACCATCCAGGATAGGCAATGTCTTCCTGTGGAACCCAGCTTATTGTGATCACCTTGACGCATGCCAGGCAAAATTTCCATTAGAAGGGGCCTGAGTCCAGTGGTCAAAAGGCTGATAGATGGATGGAGATTTTAGTGAGTTCTTAGATAAAAACTCTTATATTTCAATTTATAACGTATAATACTCTGTGTGAAGTGTATGAAGACCGACACAATGTACATCAACATAGTCCAAGGCTTCGTAGCACAGTTAATTAAAGAACATGATCAACCTCAGATAAGACTGAAATTCCATTCGGCCAATGTGCCTGGACTATTGTAACCTTACATATTCGGTGCACTGCTCCTTTTTTAAACACCTGCTTTTAAACGTGGACGATGGATAATGCGTTATTTTAGATATCTCACGGAATAACGTGGGTTTGAAAATTTGCAGAATCATGAATTAGTAATATTCTAAGAAACAATTTTAAATCCCTAACCGTTAAAAAGATGTGGGCATAGCAACCTACGACTGCATTTGTGAATTGTAATTTTAAACTGTAGCGTCACGTTTGAAGTTTGCAATTTTAAGTACCTAATTTAAGAACTTCTTATATTATTAAACTGTGACTTTCCCTGCTCGCTTGATATCTTGCGTATAGTTATTGAATATTTCGGAGAAATTTGCATTAGTTATAAATTAAAAAAATATATTTTTCTTTTTTAAAACAAAATCATAGCCCTACACTAGGATTTTCTCCTGTGTCATGGGTGCCATGGACACACAAAGACGAGCGACGAACGGAACAGAAATTTCAATTCATCAATTAAATATCTGTCTGGCCAGGAATCGAACCCGCGACCCACTGCGTGATAGACCGGTGTGGTGACCGTTCCACCACTGGGATCGTCAAAGTTCGTTCAATATTTTTCAAAATTTTACCCGCGTTCTTGTTATTCCATCTCGGAAGATAATGGTCTGAGGATCGAAACCTAAGCTTCTCCGGTTTTGCTTAGTTAGGGCGTATTATTATTTATTGAGCTCTTAAAGGAAAAAAAATATCATAAATTACTTTTATCAGTTATCGCAATGTGAATATATGTCATTCTTATGTTTTTACACACTTAACCTATACCCTATACCTATACATAATTTTATGTATGCTTTAAAATATATGTTATTTGATTTCCATTATATGTGTAGGTTTGTATGTAATTAAGCGAAGAATCTATCTAAACAGCTAGGCCAGTTTGATGGTTCGTTCTAATTACGGCGTCATGACGTCATTGTGACGTGAGACGATGGCGAAAAGAAGAAAAGAGCGGAAACATGTTCTTAGTTTTGCTGATTAATTTATTACGCCTTTATTTAGTTTGAATGAAAAGCTTCATTATAAATTAAGAACGTAAAGTTTAAAAAATATAAAAAATCTTTTGACAGCAAAAATAAAATACCTACATAAGATAGATTTCGATTATAGATTTATTTCTTTATTGGATGTTGATAAAATGGATTCCTTTGAAAACTGATCGTCACCTTTAAATTTTTATTGTTTAAAATATTTACAATAGTTTTTACACATTTTTTAATATAATTACAAATCCAATCACTTATCACACGTATTTTAAATCGAAATAACAAGATTTTCACAATTTTTCATCGTAGACATTGCAATTATTGTAACATTATTGCACCGTAGCAAACTTGCAACATATTATCTGAAAACTAAATTATTAACTTTACGTATTTCAACAGAATTGGCGGTGGATTCAACTACGTGATGTGACGTCATTGACCATCGTCATCGGAAGCTGAACGTCATCGCTAATGAATCTTCACCATTTACCTATTAATATTCCACTGTTGGATTAAGTCTTCTGTTTAAATAAAAGGAATTTAGGGTTTAGTCTGACACTCTGTTCAAGTGTGGTATATTTCTTCAATTTTTTAAATTACTTTGTTATTATATATTATTTTACTTTATTTAAATTAATATTCTTAGTTAGCATAGTAACATAGTGGAGAGGCACACGTGGAAATCCACACATACTTTGATGACTTACAAATGTTAATTATTATTAACAGAATATCACGTCAGATGATTCAAAGTTCGTGTGAGTTACCTTTTTATAGTATTTTAATATTCTCTAAGCTTGTAATTACATTTATGTGCAAGTCTGGGGGTTTGTGCTTGCTTTTATGCATGTTTACTGTGCACACCAAATCATACCTACTTGTTATAGGTACATAAAGCGTAATTTAAGGTCATTTATTTATTTTACACATTATTTACCATAAAAAGAATAATGCCACAAAAGGACTTAATGCTTAATAGCAAGGTCATCTGACATAGGTACATCCAAGTCTGTACTTTTTGAACAAATCTTCCAGCGGTCAGAGATCAATTGTCTCTATCAATAGTCTAAGCGTTTACTACCAAAATGATTCGTATTGCGATAATTTAACGTTCCTGTCAGTGCCACATAAATCCTGTTGGTTCCCTATCCTATTACATGATCCCGGCGCTCACTGCGTAGGCGCCATTCTAGGATTAGCCCGTATGTTTGCGTAAGCGTTGTTTTCACTATCTAAACACTAATACGCTATAACTCGCGCTAATAGGCCGGTCTGTTTCAGATAAAGGCTCGTTAGGGCTTTTACAAAGTTGCTAATTAGCATTTTTGTACGGTATTATTAGAAATAGGTTAACATGGACATGACCAGGTAAGCATGTAACGTATTTTGACATCCAGATAAGATTACCCCCTCCATTTGGAGAAGGAAATCTTTGGGTAATATGGTAAGCATTGTAGTAAGGTAGTGTATAGGTACTCCAGGTCTTTCCCAGTTGTAGGGAAATACCTCTTACCTAACTTTTTCTATAGTCACCCATACAATAAGTTAAGTTTTGAGCCAACGCGCGTATATTTAGCAACAATAGCTTCGATAAAAGGTTCACTAATCGATTTACATTACTGAAAGAAAAGTGTAACTACACAAGTATATCAGATTTTAATATATTGAGACACCCAATATTTTTTCTCACAAAAAATGTAACCTATTTATTATTTTGCAATGGCGTGACGAGTTGGAGGCAAGATTTATGCGTGCAGCCAAATGTTTTAAATTAAAAAAATATCTGCCTTCGACTTATTTTTTCCATATATTAGTTACTTATTATTCAAAATCTATAGCTTTTATTGGCGATTGATGTACATAGAACACATTATTTCTTTGTTTTAAATCGTGGTAATTCCACAGACAATAATAAAATTAAACATCCGTTCTTATGTAACACAATAGTGACATCTGGTGGAAAATCCAGGTCACATTAAAATAAATCGATTATTTTCATACGATTAGGGCCTATTCGAATGTAAATATATCGCTTCTTAACCTATTTTAACTCAATTACTTCTATTTGCGCCCACGTCAATTGTTTCCGACCTACATTTTAAGATGTTTATTATGTTTATTTTTATCCTTGTAGAACAGAATAATGATAATTAGCTAGTCATAATTTTTGTGTTTTGCAACCGGTTAAATTATCTCAATAATTTAATATTAATTTAGATATTCATACTTAATACTTATATTTAATAGGTACTCATTTAAATAAAAATGAGATATTTTAATATCATATTAGCTATCGAAATCGCTTTCGGAAACTATCGAAACATACCTTAGTTTATTTTATCATTTACTTTTTTATTTTAAATTAATTAAAATAAATAAATAAGATATTATATTAAATTTTAATATTAACTTTTGAAATATTAAATAACATGTCTAGCAGTAACGCAACAATTAACTCCCTAAAAGATTTTTAACAACATAACAGTAGCGTCTGTTTTCCTTTAAATGGACGCAGAATTTCCGAATTCCACGAATAAACTGACCTATGTCCAAGAATAAACTTGACATCAAATGTGAGTAATGTATAGTTTAGGTACTTACATCTAAACTGAATAAATAATTTAACTAACATTGTAATGTCCGTAAAACACAAGGAAAATCCCTTGGGATAGTACTTTAAATAATGATTTTCATAAATAATTCGTACCGCTTATTATTAAAAATGCAAAAAGGACTATGGAAAAGATATCCAAAATCCAATTGATGTCATCATTTCGTTTGCAGTAAAATTCCATAAACATACAACTGTTTGGCCCAACGCGTTCCATATTCAAAAGATTAAACCGTAAGCTTCTATTCCTAACCAGGTACGTATTCAGCCAAACTTCAACCAAAGTTAAGTTCCTTAAGCGTTACAGCGAAGTCCGCGAAGAGTCGACCTTGCCTTTGACACTATGAAACTGAAAGTAACCGCCCGAGTACGGCTCTGGGCGGCGCGAAACTCGATCCGCGTGACGTCACGCGCGGGCCGTGCGCACTGGTCCCGTGCCACGAGAAGGAACCAAGGGTTTAGGAACTGGGCAAGACAATTTGTAAACGAAAAGGCAAAGAAATGGGTACAATTTTAAACAAAGACAAAAACAAAGATTTTAGGAATTAGATCTACGTAAACTTGATATGTTAAATGAAAAATAAATGGAAGAAAGGGTTTCAGAAGAGGAAAGTGTTTTGTGAAGTAAAAGCGGGGAGAACCATGTGTATGGAAGTAGTAAGTTATTTCAATTAAGAAGGAAAATAAGGGTTTAAAAACGAGTCTTAATCAAAGATTTTACCATAATGTATTTTGTTATCTAGACGACGAATATAAGGAACAAGGGTTTAGTTTTGCTCAATTCGGCATGATAATTTGTAGTAGTAGTAATAGTAATCAATAGTAGTAGTAAGTAGAAGTAATATTTGGGTTGGTCTGAGTGATAGAGTTTTAGTAAACAGTGCTGGTGAAAGGAGCTTGGCCACTTCTTTAGAAAAAGTGCTATCGTGCATGTAGATTTCCTTTTGATGTGTCAAATGGAATTTAAACTTGAGACCCTCCGATTGAAAAGCTAAGTTTTAAATTCAGAACGGGAAACAATCACTTTGTTGTAAAGGAATATTTATATCAAAACCAACAATAAAATGTAGAATTAACAGCCATAGACACTACGACTTTTAAACTATACGATTAAGATCCATAGACAAAAACAATCCTTAATATTCTATTCTCGAATGACATCTTCCCGCTTTTTGCTATCGTTTGATTCGTTCTGGCGTGAGACGATCGCCAAGCAGTGGTCTGTGAAATATTTTTAAGTTTGTTCATATGCATTGTATGTGTACATGGGTGTAATTTATTATTAGAATGATCTGGGGTGATTAGACCGGCTATAACAACTTGGGGCTATGATAATCAAAGATTCTAGATTACCAACGTATGTGTAAGCAGCGATATATAAACCGCTTATAATTAAGTAAAAGAACAATTTTGAATGAAATCTTATCAAATCTCCTTCCTATACGGGGTTATAATGAATACAACATAACTAAGAAGGTAACCTGACCTAACTCTAAAATATGCATAATGTACACTTAATAATTAAAGTGAAAAAGCAATGAGAGAGTAGGCAGTTTTTTCAGAACAAATTACCTAGTTGATTACTTGATTAGGTTTGAATAAGTCAAGACTATAATATAATTACGTTTCTGGGAATTCAATGTTCGTACAAGGGTTTTCACAATCACAAAATAGTTGAAGGAAAATAGTTCACCTTATTTTTATACGACCTACGATTTTTAGGGTTAAAAGCCTACCTATTTACCACTATACCTACTTAACTTATATTTCGATGAGAAGATTTGAGTTTTTCAAAGCTTACACACCTATCATGACTGTTGCCATCATCCTATCATGACTATCTACCAAAGCCTGCATTTAATATTACGTGGAACCTTATAAGGAATGACATAACATAACTACGATTTAGAAAATATGTATGATGTATGAAAATATGTTGCTATAAAAATTATAGAAGCACACGAGATGTACTGTTTTTATTTATTCATAAAAATAGTAATAATTTAACACGTACACCTGTACCTTACGTATATTCATTACTTTTATGGAATGCTATAATATAATTTTCCGCCAATCCATTTCATTTCGCTTGGAAACAAACTTCTAGTTTATGAATATTTAATACCTTCTCTGTTAACGAAAAAATTGTACAGTTGCCAGAAATCTCAAGCACAACGAACTATACCAATAAAATAGGAGTGAATGAAAAAAAGTTTTTTTTTTCATAAATGCACAGATGTTTAAAAGAAAACTCTTTTTTATAGTTAGGTACTACATTCATAAGAATATGACGATTTTTTTTACATGGAATTTACTTTTGCTACAAACGAAAACTCACTAGCACCGGAGTACTTGATATAATAGTGCGCATTTAATATCATTGTTTAAGGTAATTAATCCAAAATAGGATTAGACTAGACAAGTAGGTAGTAACTGAACCTAAAGACAAAGCCTATGAGTATTGCTTTAACCAAACAGACCACTCAACTTCACCCACAATTTACAGCCAGAATTGTGAAGAAAGTTTTCAAGATTAACAGTTATTATTTTTTCAATTTTATCTACCCGGTTGAAATATGCAAATAAACATTGTTACACATATTAAGTTTTTTATTTCCTAGTGACTATAATTAAACTCTTGGTATTATTATTATACTTATACAACATTCTTGGTCTTGTCAATCACAGATTGATGTGTAAGGTAAACCTTGGTTAAACCCTCGGATATTAATATTAGCCCAGCAACGAAATACCTCACGTCAAACGTCTGTAATTCAATTTGGATTAGAAACGCAATCCTATGCTCTACATAGAGCTGTCAATTATCACTAGTTTTGGAGGTTCGCCATATTTTTGGGTATTTTAGGTTCTAGTCAAGTTTAACTGTTAAAGGCAGATAAAATTTTAACTAATAAAAATTCAAAGTGAGTGTTCAGTTAGATTATTGGAAATTATACGCCTAGGATAACAAAATGAGGTTTTTCAAATATTATTTTAAATATTAAGTACCCATAAATGCGTACTTTTCGTCTATTTTCCTTGTACTCTATAAAATTGTAAAACATTAATATGTTATGATTAGAGCGCCATCTGTTATCGAGTAGCAAGACTACACTGAAGCTATGAAGTTATGAAGTTTTTTTTGTCAAAATATACACTTAGCTACTCACTTCCTAACAATTTTTGGATTGTATTAAACAACATTTATATTTATGTTAACACTGCTATTAGCTTAATATCCTTTTTTTTAATGACGTATTATATTTTTTAAGTTCAATGCAGGATGTAGGTAAGTATAACAAAAATAATAAATAATAGATAAAATATGTGCGACGAACAATTCTCCTCTTTTCATTAAGAAGTTGTTATAACTCAATTTAAAAATAACAACGTAGTGTAATTAATTACCATAAATTGGAATTAAAATACAAAATTAGAACAAATTCACTTAAAGTTGTAAAAGTTTAGTAACACAACAAGCACAAGACATGCTTTCACACTCACAATAACTTTATCTTATCGGCGATTTCCGAACGCACAATTTCACAACGCGGTAAAAAGTTCGCGCGCAAATTCAAATTCCGAATCAAACGTAAGTCACTCGCAACTTTTTAATTCTGGAGGCAAAGGCTGGAGGAGATACGTCCTCGGTAACTGTCGAAAGAGTATTGAGTTCAGAGTTGGCGACCGTAATAGAGTTAAGAAGTGTTCCTTGTCGCATGTGTGCGTCAATTATATTTATTACATCGAACTAGTGTCTATAAACAAGCTCGCACGACACGACTTCAAAGCGATCGATCGCTATTTAGAGGATCGATGAACGGAATCTTCGGTTGGTTGAAGCTGAAACGGTATACGCTTCTGAGATAGATTTAGCGGAACATGAAAAATGTTATTTATCTTCAAGTTGCTAGGCAGATACAAAATTTTCCTGTAAATAGTTCTTATAGAAACTTAAAATATATTTACATACATACATACAAGTACATACTTTAAATTTTAGTTGTTTAAGTAAGAACAAGATAAATTTAACAAACAGCTGAATTAATTTAAATATAATAATTCTTAAAAAATATAATATAAAAAATAGCTTTGCTTTCCTAATAATATAATTATTATCCATCTGAGCCACAAAGGGTAGATAGATTCAGATAAAGATTTAATGATCATTATACCAAAAGCCACGTTAAGATTATATTGGACGTAGGTACCACGA
>DWPV01003024.1:0-16004 GCA_018251915.1 Urbanus proteus proteus
TTTAACACGGTGGTGGTACGAAATGTCAATGTAAGGTTAAAGTAATACTGTTATAAGAGATGGTGGTAGGCCCCCTGAACCTAATAAAGATAACCCTGAGCTCCCTCAAACAATACAACGTTAATATACGCTGTTTCCAATAACCGAATCCTGTCTTACCTCAAGGTGTCAAGTGCCTACCGTATACCGTACGGCACGATATTAGCCGGTTAATACCGGAACGAGATGCCTCGCCGCGACTTATTGATGCTATCGGTGGATATTGCCTGTCTGCCTCCGTCGCGAGCGTGGCCCAAGGTACAAGCGGAGACGTTTATGCGAATAGTGTCTGTTATATAGCACTGTGTTTAAATGAAGTCAATTTTATTATTTTGTACATTAACGTTCAAGTACTCAAGTGATAGAATTAGAGTTATCAGTGAATCTAGATCACTAATTGTATATACATATACATAAATATATTTTTGTAAGTAAACTTATAAATGTATGTATCTTAATTATTATAAATGGGAATGTCCGTTTATTTATTTGTTTGTTTGTAACGCCCTCACGCCTAACTTCTCAACCGATCGTTATGAAATTTTGCATACACATAGTATGGGGTCCAGTAAAGGACATAGAGTACCTTTTATCCCGAAAAAATGTACTACTCCCGAGGAATAGAAAACTAACTCTAATACCTACAACCTACATACGTTTACACCTACGGCCACTTGATAAAATTGAATTGAATTAGAACTACACCTGAAGTATACAAATCTAATATTTAGCGCGAGCGAAGCCGCGGGGGAAAACTATTAAAAAAGAAAGATTGTATATTGTATATCGTGACTTAAGGCACACACAATCAGGCGCTGTAGTCGGTATTACGCCGAAAGTTTCCCCGGAGCGGTGGGAAGTGGCTGTCGGCGAGTTATCGCGCCCGGACAGTTACAATGCCCGTTACGCCTCACTCCTGCTCAAATTAAACCTGCAAATAATTCCACACTTCAACAATATACGTAGGTAATATTGAAATATCTTATACATCTATACAAATAAATGAAATTGAAGTGTCTGTTTGTGATTTCAAAATTTCATTTTTTATTTATTCAATGCATATAGCATAACGTGTATATAAAAGTATGTACGATATCTATAACGAAAATGCAATTAAAAAATGTTTTGTCTGTCAGTCTGTAAGTATTTGACGGTCAATTTTGAGAAAAGTATCATAATTGGAATTCGAGTAAGTAACAGTGAAATATAATTTTAGTGACTAACTTTTCCCGTAATGTCGAAGTATTGGAGAGTAAAATGATAAATTACAGCTTAGATAATTCTTGAATTTTAAAGGCAGTTCAGAAATTCGGAGCTAGAATTTATAAGATGCGTCCTATTTTATGTCTTTACGGAAGTTGTCGGAGGGAGTTATCGCCGGCGCCAACTGCGATCACAGTTACGTTGGCGATAAGGATTTCTCGATTGTTAGAAAATATAACCTTCTTTACTTTATATAAAATTTCAGAACTACTTTTTACAAATATTATCTCAAATTCTTATAATGGATGCTATATGAGAAATGAATTAAGCAATGAAAGTTTAGGAAAATATTTCAATACAAAAAAATGAAATACAAATTTAAAAGAATGAGACTTTAATGAGCAATGTAAGATAAGCTTTTGTTAAAACTAATATTTTCTTATTAAATTTAAAATTATTATTTCCAAAATGTCACTTAAATTTTAAAGTGTAACTCATTGTCGTAAATATATTTAAATCTTTTAATGCAGCAAACCCACGCCCTTAAGCAGCCGTAGAGCTATAATCCATGTGGGCTGACCAATCGCCCCCAGCGCAGATAAACCAATGACACTTATTCCTCCAGACAGTTCAACTACTTGTTATTCAAGCTTGTAAGATCGGTGCCCATTCCATCTTGCTGAGATAAATAGCACTTTTAGTATCATCTTGGTCGGAAATGTGCTCTTAAGTCTAGTACACTTTTGTAATAACAAAGTAATTTTAACTCCATATAAGGCTTGTTATCCTTGCTATATTTTAGGGTCAAATATTATTAATGACATTTTTATGTTCAAGTTCTATACTTCGTGGTATGTTATTTAAATATAGTCTTTAATAATGTATTTGCTGACCACTTTCTACTCTCAGTTTATTATGTTGGATTCTGAAGGTTCCTCATCTTCTAAATTTAGCTTTCATGATAATTATCTGAAATCGACCATAATATTTTGTTTATTAAGTATACTAACGTTATCTTCATCATCGTGGCCACGACAATTATCGACATTAAATCATTATTGTTCATATATTATCTCTCATAGGCACGGGTCTTCATTGAAAATGTCTCGTCCACTGTGCTTCTCTATAAGTAGTAGCTGGTATCAATCCTTCATTCCACCAGCACACAGTATCACACGCGGGCACGCGCCGGCAGCACCGTAATCATGGTGGGCGGTACCAATTGCAGTGCTATTTCCCGTCATTTGTCTCCATTTTATACGCTCACTTTGAATTTCCTGTCCTGATTGATTTAGCTGACTTATTGCCATTAAAATAGACTGATTTATTGAAAGTACGGTACATATTAGACGTGAATATTGCACCTATATTTTGAACTGATTGGAAAATGTTTGTTCAACTTAAAAAAATATTGTTTGTAAGAAAAGTTATGACTACAATTTTATTATTTAAGTAAAATTTGAGTGTCAAGTATAACGATAACGTGATATACATACAAATTTTAGCTGTCTCGTGATGACCATTGGCAGAAGCACAGGGCAGAAGTCTCATAATCGGATGCACTGTCCATTAAGTAATAGAATACACTTGATAATTTTATTCACGAGTCACGCTTACACTCATTCTCAGACGAGGATTTCATGTGTAGATCATTGACACCTAGAGAGCGACATAAAAAAACAAAAATAACCTCGTCTTTTAATTAATTGCTTGAATGTGGATTGTCCTTGGAACCCTGTTAAGTACTAATTAAAAATACTGAAGCCATAGCTATACTATTAATAAATGGTAATGGAGTTCTAACTTGCTATTAAAGTCATCTCGCTTTCCCAAATGAGTTTACTAATAATAATGATAGTTGAATCTAATGGATTATTTACGACCAATAAAAGTCGGAGAGTCATCGCGCATTGATACTTTTATTGGACAAGTTTGAACATTCCGGTTCGTTCAAGCTGTTTCTTAAAGATCTTATGATTCTTTTAGAGACAAATCAAAATAAAAATAATGAATAATATAACGTATTTTACACAATTAACGTTTTTAAAACCAGTATATTTTCGAAAGTTTAACTTCAAATGATTACGTATTGTTTATCAAATCAATGTAAAGTACCCTATAGTTCGCTGCAGAAGTGGTTCAAGTTTGTTTTATGTGAGTTAGACTCTATTTTACAATTTAAAATTATTATTTATTGCAGAGATTCACTAGCAAGTGATAATTGAAATGTCTATCGTATCAAAGTTCATTAATAAAATGATGAAACTTATAAATTTCTAAGCGTCCGTCGCGCGCATTAAGCCATAACCCGACGGATTAGGACCGATTGACGCGTCCAATCGCCTCTAATCGGATTAGTATTGAGATGTTGCATCGAATCGAACTTTCTTGTAAATTGTTTCTAAGTGGTCAATCACCGTCCCGAGCGGCGGTGGTACGTGCGGGCAATGACGGAGGAATAAAATTTATGACGTGATATGTTTTCATGATTATTTGAGAAATTATCGTTTTTATGGATTCTTTAACACTTGAAATAGATATTTTACTATACGCAGCTTGGTTATGGCAAGTATGATATATGATGCGCAGTTGGTCTTTGGAAGGTAGATGGATAAAATAAACTTAGTATGTAAGATATTATTATTATTATTTCCTATATAAGTGTATTTTATCATACACACATAAAATACTTTGTGGGCTTAGTTATTTGCGATAATATCACTATAATTGTCATTATAATTTTTTAATTGAAAGTGATTGTAATTCTAATAAATATATAAAGAAAATACTGACATAGAGATATGCGTTTTTATGGGTTTCTCTTGCCAGAAAATATTATTTATTCATAACGTAGTTATAGTTACTATTATTGCACCAGATAGATACGTTGCAAATTGATATATTATGAGCTTTAACATAAGCAACGTAATTGATTTGCTAAACATTTTTGTCAATTAACATCTGAAATTAAGCTTTATTCTACGTCATTGTTACTTACAATAGTAACAGTAGAAGTAAGCGTAACGTGTTCGTGTCTAAGCCGAGTATCCTGTACGTATTTCGTATGAATGATGTCGAGGCGCGGCACATACCGGCGGCCTTGCGGCGAGGGCGCATACCGAAGCTTAGGCCGGAGCTTTGAGCGAGCTTACGTCAAAATACGGTAGACGGTATGCAATACACTGTATAGGGGAAATTTGTTAGCAATAATGCATAGTGACACTGATGGCAGAAGGACTGGATCACGAAGCTAGTGTGTTTACTCATGATAATCGACTCGATTTAATAACCAAGTAACTATTTACATTTTCATATTTACAGAATAAAAGGTATATTATAATACGAATAGTATTTCATAAAATTTCTAATTTTAGTACCTATAGATTTTATTTTTACAAATCTAATTAAATATTTATGTTTCAATTTTTAGAGTTATTTTAAAGTAATGTAATAGTATTTTTGGGTTACATACATAAAAAATTGCAATGTGTTATTTATATTACATAGCTTTATAATTATAACACAATAGTAGATCTTGCTTATCTAACGTCTGCTGGAACTTATGTGTAGAGATAAGATCGCAATCTTGATTGACTACTACTATATGTAGTATTGTAGATTAAGACAGCATTCTCTTAAGGAATAAATACTTCATCGGTACCATTAAAGGGTAAAGTATGTCTGTGATTAAATTTCAATTTCAAATAGGATCGCCGATGCTGCATGCGAGCACAGCTTCGCGTATTTCAGTTTCTATTGGAGCCATAACTCTTGCGAGCCCATACATGTGTCGTTTCGCGATTGCGCTCGCAAAAAACGTCGCTTGATGAATTACAGACAATCAAGATAATGTGGGTTCGCTCCACGTCAGCGCGAAACGTTCCCTATTGAATGTAAATCGCGCGGGGCGAAGGTTCGTTAATTTAGCTTCGGGTCATCAACCGATCGCCGTCGCAGAAAAGTTCGTCGCTCGAAAAAGGAGCAAAAACAATCGGACGTACGGCACAGGTGCGCGCGCGCTCGTTCCCATTGTGCCGCGCCACTAACCGTGAAGGCTCTGCCGGAGTGCCGCGCGCGGATAGGGCGTCCGTATCACTATATCGATAATTATGTATTCGTATGTAGAACTATAGAATTAATCTACCACATTTATTTATCTTGTGAAGCCACGTTCTTCATGTGTTCTGGTTTCAACATTGTCCTGTACTTCAACTGTAGAACAGTATAAATTTTCAAACTTATAAGAAATTTAAAAGCTTCACAATATTAAATAATACTAAATTTTACAGAAATTTCAATTATTAAGAAAGTTAACCGAAGTATTTTGAATGTGTTTAAAATTCCGTATTTATTGATATATGATATTATTTAATTGCTGATGCTGAAGTTTCTACTTTTGGTGTCTTAACTCTAAATGATTCAAATTCTGAGATCAAGCAGAAACAAGGATTTCGGTGGTGCCGCCAAAACCGAACTTTAAAGATTATCACAAATTTTAACCAACTTCTCAAAAGAAAGAGGTTATTAATATTGAATATCGATATAATAAAATATCGATCAACAACACGCCCTTTGGAGTTGAAACGAGTTTCGTCCGCGCGATGCCGCTCGGTCCATCCAAGCTCACAGTCGCTCAACACAAGCCAGTCGCAAGCGAGCTTTCATCCGACAGCGACGTGTCGATGTGTGCACACAAACTTGTTGCACGAGTGTCATTTGCGTGTGTGATTGATTGTTTTGTTCAGTGCTGTGTTGTGTGGTGAGGTGTGACTGACCGTGACCGTAGTGGGAGCCTCTCTGGTATGCATCTTTGTCACGATTTCTCTTTATTATCCTGTTAATAAGCTTTATTGTTGTGTGATTTGAATTGAGCCTCTCATTTTTATGAGCGAAAGGAAGTTGTCGCCGCTTGTTAATAAACTTTAAGTATTTCATTGTTCGTTGCTATAATTAAGCTCCACTTGAGACATGTTTTCAAATCGAAAAATTTATATCGAAACCGTTTTTATATTTATAAGCGGTAAGTTATTAATTATTAAGCTAATACTACAAATATTACTTGTTAGTAATGTAGATACTAAAATTAGAACGATATTAACCTGTTTATATCGATCAAGTCTCAAGTTTATGTAAATATTCAGAGCTTACAATAAATTCCATTGAAGTTTAGTATTAAGCTTTGAGCTTTTGTGGGCGAACCTGACGCTACTCGGTTAAGTATTTGTTTCGGCGGGGAGTTAGGATACTTTGGAGTTATCATGTTACTTCTTGTAAATGTAACATAAGGTTAAAAATCCTGTCGAAATTTTACAGAAATAAGTAGATATATCAAACAAACCTCTATGTATTCACAACTTAAAATACTTAGGATTAACTTTTGTCGATTAATGTGACTATACGATGGCTATATTGGAGTTTATGTTTATGAGAACTAGAGAAAGGGCTAAGAAGAGGCTAGAAACTGAAGGCGAGCGCTGCGCAGGCGCCGGAATGCGGCGCTTTACACGATAAACTAGTTATGGAATGTGTAGGTCATGCCTATCGTTTGATATCTGATATCTTATCTGACTTAATAATAGGTAAGAGCTATGAACTTTAATGTTGTTATCGCACTCATATGCGTAGGATGAATTAAGTATGCGTCAAGATTATGTTGGGTGATAACTATAAAATAACTATCATTAACGTACGAACTACTGTCCAAGTTTTTACCACGGATCTTTCAGGTAGGGTTGTTACATGGACTACAATACATATATGGTATGGTGCATTATATTGTGCACATCTGTACTCTGTATAGTTAGCGGAAAACGAATATAGTGGTCAATATATCAATATTTCCTTCGCTAATTCAGATATTTAGACCTTAGATGATTGATTCCTTCCCTAAAATGGCTTCATGAAAACTGGGGTTCTTAGGGGTTACTAGTAGAAATAGGTCAGAAAAAATGTAACCATCCAATGTTAGTGTGTAAGAAAAAAAGATCAAGAGAAATTAAAAAAGTATCCCAAATGTATATGTGTGTATATTTCTTGGGAAAGTACTAATTTTCTTTAATCATGTCGAAAGTAACCCTACTTACTCACAGAATAATTAAGGCCATAGTTCACCGCGCTGGTCAAGTGCAGTTTGTTATGTGACCATTATTATCAAATATATCTCTGGGATGAACACCTTGAGTATTTTGAAGGCATGATAAAATCCTATGCTTTCTTCTACTCAGTCAGATTTGCGGATCAATTTAGACTGGGATATTTTACGGGCTACCCGCATGGTGGAATGGTTATCATACTTGGTCCGATGCATGGGGGAATTCTGGTACGATTCCCAGACAATTTAACAACATAAAGAATATTTGATAAAAATATAGATATTATTAATTGTAACAGATTTGGTTATATTAGTGTTCCATTGAAAGGAAAAACAGGCAACATACTCCTTTACTAGTGTAATCATAAAGATAGGAAAAACCGTAAAAACCTTTGTCTTATTTACAAAAGACTAAGTATTCCTAGAAAGGCTAAAAATAATAAAGTTCTGGGAACAAATGTACTGGGAAGCCATCTGTTGCAGCTAGAACATAAACTGTAATAAGACCGCCTAGAGTTAAGCATATGGATCAGGGTTTCCTCGTAAATTTCATTACTTTACTGAGATTCGTAGTTGTTTACTTAACAGTACAAAAATAAACAAAATATTTACCCTGGCTTGCGTTATTGGTAAGATTTTAAAATAACGCGAAAGGTAATATTAAAATCCGATGAAAGAAAAGAAATCCGTGGTCAAAACCAAAGCATAAAACTAGTTTTTACACGTATATTCTGTCACTCCTTTTGAAAGTTTCCCTTCGTCAAAAAAAAAGCACATTGATATTTTTTTCACAAACTCAACTTCCATTTAGAACTATTTTATCTACTTTAAAAAAACAGAATATTGGTAATTACATGGATTAAATCATGTTTTTCAATATTTAATTTGCATAAAATTATTTTTGACGCGCATAAAATTATGCCGACTTCTTATTCCGTCTTTCACTTAATTTTTTTCTATTGTTATTTTTTATTTTAGTTTAATATTAAATTCCTGGGCTACCTGGTCGCCTCTGATCTTAAAATTCCTGGCGTGTCTCAATATGGTTATGGTCGTAGTTTATAAATAAACAATAGAGTTTGGGTGGGCTGCACTTTGTCTACCTGGTTTTTTTAATTGATGCTACTTGGAGTATATTGTCACTTCTCTTTCTACACGGAGGGTTTTAAACTTATTGTGCCAAGCATTTTGACTAACAATAGAGTATTAATTGCAAGCGCAAATCGTCTTAATCTTTATCTTAATCGAAGTAAGCTAGGAAATATTAGCTACATGTAGTTGTAAAAATTAGGTGGATTGTATAATCGTTTACTAATTCAATCTTTTTAGAATATTAATGTATAACTTCACATATATATCTAGTAGAAAATAAAAGGCATGGCATGGCATTTACAGACTAGCATATTAGTGTTGTATCTTTCCGTGTTTACATTTATAACTATTACAAAATAGGTATCTTGGTGGAGCCGCCGCAAGGAACCTATTACTCAGTTCGTATTTACACCGCTGTTTCCCATTGTCTCATAAACCATGCTTTTATAGAGTCTGCGTGCCTTTTGTGCCACGCGACGGCTAATCATGACTATTATCCCATAACCGAGACAAAGGATGGGTTTCAATGGAAATAAAGATTTTTCATTATCGGTTTCGGAGTTGGCTGTCGAAACAATGCCGGGAATTGTTATTGTCTCCCAATTTTGTTTGTTTTTGAAATTTGAATGAACGTAAATGCTAACAATGTTTTTTGTTTTTTCATCTATCAGTCTAATGATGTTTTATAACAATGTCATCATTAAATAATACTGTGCATGACAAGACTGTTTCATCCTTAACTTAATGCTGTTTTATTTCAAGAATCGTTTTATAGTTTACCACACGGAAGATTTCATACACCTGGGAGAACATCATGTTATTGTGCAAATCCTGAACATAGTATTTTCCTAGAATTTGGTTTCATTATAGTAAATCTACAAATAAAATCTTGTTAGAGTAACGAAAGAAAGCGCACCCGTATGTATTCGTTACAATATTACTACATTTAGAACTCGTTACTATCGTATTGTTACTCGCTACGTTTGATACCTCACAACATAGCAAAGAGCAACTTCTCGAGTCGTATTCTCGTACGCAATATGATACGCAAATTAATTAGTAAAGTATCGCATTCGTGAGTAGCGTTTTGTTACTCGGTACTTGATGGCTAACCCGTTACTCAGTAACGAATACATACGATTTGCTACAGCTCTATTTCTTATTGTTAATGAGAAATTAAATAGCGCCTATGCTTATTTCAAATTATAAATTCTACGAATTTATATTGTCACCTACCCAACATTAAGACATTCAAAATTAAATATCATTGAAGCTTACTTCGAATTTATTGAATTAATATTGTATCCTTCCCGTAACCATTGAACCTTAAACGTAATAACCGAACAATATTTTGATATCTATAGCCTTACCCTTATAGTTTAAATAAATTTTGATTAGTAGCCATGGGACCAAAACCCATGGGACGTACTAAATATTCATATCGGAAATTTTAATAAAAGACAAGTGTATTTATTCTGTGGGATACGTAAAGCGATAAGTTCCTGTTACATACAAGTCACGTCGCGTGTCGGATCGCAGACGTTTGGGACGACGAGTTTGGTAGGGTCATCGTTTGATAGCACATGAAGTTTCAATTTACTTAATGAAAGTCTGACACGTTTTGATAACGCACAATTTAAATTGGTATATTTTAAAAGCATAACAATTTGCACGACTGGTCCCTTAAGTGCAATATAATTAAAGAGTTATACCATTTGTATAATTAAAGTTTGGTGGAGTTCCGTAGGTAAATTGTGACATACCGGATAAACACCATAAGCTTCACGATATTTATCTATCTTTACCATTTTTTTAAATTAAGTAATGACTTTAAAACAAAGACATTTCGTAATGTAGGTACATAATGAAATATTTAACTAAAAGTTAATTTCAAATGAATAAAAATACCAAATTAATATATGTCATGACTTCAGGCTCAGGTCGCGGGAGTGATGTCAAACATTTTAAAATTAAATAATTTCGAACAAGTGCTATTTTATAAATAAAGATTTACAAAGAAGCTTATTTAAATGTGACACTCTTCCGGTAGTGTAATAGCTTAATAGTAGCCCAAAATTTAAATGCGCAATAAAGTCCTAATTAAACAAGATGGTCGCATTATAGACAAATGTTGACAGATCTACCGGGTGGCAGCCCTTAAACAATATCTTTTATTCCTGTTTTACGGCGTCCTGTTCCCGTAAACGGGTAACACGAATACGGTTGTCGGTCACAAAAAATTCTATTGAATTTGTGCCCTTTTGTTTGTTCCATGGAAGAATCCTGTTTGTTTTTGGAAATTCTATTCCCTGGCGGTTCTCAGATAGCAATTTTAGAATCTTTGTTTAATGTTCCAGTATTGATATAATTAAATTAGGTACCTAATGGTTAGTATTTTTTATTAAATTAGATTTTGTCTGCGGCTTTACACCCTTCTCTACCATAAAATTGATGTTATTAACATGTAAACCATCCTCTTGAATCACTATATCTATTAAATAAAACTGCTTCAAGTCCGTTGCGTAGTTTTAAAGATCTACGCATACATATGGACGAACAACGGAAAGCGGTTTTGTTTTATACTATCTAGTGATTGATGGAACAAGCTAGCATATCCCATCTGATGGTAAGTCATAGCCATATAATTAAAGTTCTACGTTAAATAGACCCAAGATGCATAGTTTAAAAAGGGGTAGTGATCCTAGAGGATCAAATAAACTTCTTTGAATAAGTATTTCTTACAGATACATGAAAATACAGTAGTGCTTAACACTGCTGTAAAGAATCATAAATAGATCATACGACCTCTGCAAGCAAACATCAAATAGTCCTATCAATTTACTTTTTATGTGTATTTAAGATAAGTAAATAAATAACATAATCCATTACGATACTCATGTTTTGATAATATGGTGTGGTTTAAAATATAAATTATCTATATGAAAGTGCTGTAGATACTACACTGATAATAACTCCCACGTCGGTTTGATCTCGAGGTTAAGGAGGGATCAGATTGTAGTTACTCGATTTAGTAGGAATACTTTTCTATACATAAACTGAAATAGATCAATAATTTTAACAAAAATAAATTGTTTTGATTATAAAAAAGCTTTAGGAACACTATTATAAGTAAGTTCACGTATTTTTAACACTTTCTACACTTACAGCCACACACTAGGGTTTTCTTCAGTGTCGTGGGTGCCATAGACACACAAATATGAATACACAAACACCCAGACCTAGAACAGACATCTAAATCGGTATATCATTCAGCTATTTGTCTGGCCAGATATCGAACCCGGGACTCACTGCGTGCCACACCGGTATGTTAAGCGCTCCACCACGTGCGTCGTCGATTCAGATTAAAACAGACAGGTTTCAGAAGAATTTGTAATTTTAAAAGTGCCTATATCATCTTTAAATTAGCGTATTTACAGTAAGTATTAAAAATCGAATTTTTAAGCAAGAATTTTCACAAATAGTGCTGGTTATTAACATAAAATCTATCGATTCATTACATATTTATAAGACAATAGAATTAAAAAATAATCAGACCATTCCTGATTCCATTCCTTCCATCCTTGATTCAATACCTTTTTCTCCTTTACGACAGCAGGGTTAAGAGATGCTATGTTCGGTTGTGTTCTGGGTATTGTTTTATATTGATGATTATTTTTTTCTAGTCATCTATAAACGGTCGGCTAGCGGTATGTAACTCGATACACGATCAAAAACATGGTGGCGGCAAACCGTTTCTTAGAAATTTGCTGCTCAGTTGACCACGTAATCTGCACATGATGTAGCTATAATTTGCTGTATAAGCGAAGATATTCCTGTTAGAATGGATGCGATAGATAAGAACTAAAAAGACTGCTAATGTATAAAGTTATTTAGTTATTTACTTAAGTAGGTACAACTAAGAATGGAACAAAACATCACATTACAATAAATATACTTACAAATAAAAAATACAAAAAAAAAACTTACGGGTAAAGTGACAATTTATTTTTCTTCCAAATCACTAGAGGACATGTTACGAAGGTACCTAAAGCTACACCTACGGACATAGTATGTCACTGAACCAAAATAACACCTTATTTTTTTATACGAAATAATATTAGGTATCTATTAGGAGTCTGTTATTTGCTCTATCTATGGTGTAATTTGATTCGCTTGACAAGCATTTGCGCATACGCGGAAAAAGTGTTAATATAATTCAATTAAATGGACACTAGCATATCTAAATTGTATCAGGTAACATGTAAACTGTATTCTGATGGACACACTACAGCTATGTACCGAAATATTACATTTTATTTTATTACCAAATCTTATAATTCTTATAAAATCTTCAAAGGTTATATAAAATCGCAACGGCACTAAGCATATACATAAAGCTTTTTCGTAATAAAAACTTCTATAAAAATAGTTCTACATAGAAACCTACATCATACCTATACCTTATCACTAACATGCACCATACTAATGGCCACTTATAATCTCTTATGCTTTGTCTTCCGTATTTGGCCGTGAAATTTATTTATATCATACGCCTTATCTACACAGGCCTTATTAGTACTGTACAAGTTCTAAATGACTGTCGTTTAGCGAGATTGAATTTAATTAGTCGACTAATACTAGTACTAACTTCGATACTGGTTAAGTACGCGCTTTGTAGATTATAATTATCCCTTGATAAGCATTTAGATAGTTGGTAAGTTTCAGATTACAGTACGCGACTTTCTTATTGATTGAGAGCGCTGTATATTGCTTCGAGACAACATGTAATGAGACGATTTACATTATTAAGCACTAGCTGATCCCCGCGGTTTCACCCGCGTTTAAAAAGTCAAAAGGAATACTTAAACAAAACTGAAACTCCGTTCTCCCGCAAAGGGCACAGGCATTTTTTTTTCAAAAGTTAAAGTAGCCTATGTTACGCCTTAGACCTTTCTATTTTTCAGTGAAAGCCCCGTCAAAATCAGTCCAGCTGTTTAGAAGATTACCTTAGTCAAACAGACAGACAGACAAAGAAATGCATTTTTATTATAGGTATCGTGTATACTTTTATATGCATTGATTAAAAAGTTATTTGGAATTCACAAACAGACACTTCAATTTAATTTATTTGTATAGATCAAAATGTAGTGTCATGGTAGGTATTTTTTGTTAAGTGAACTTTGTCTTCTGCAAAATATAATATTATGTTTCATTTTGAAGTAAGTAAGTTATTAAGTTTGTTTTTAAGTCATGGAAAGATCATGTTATGCAAAAATAGTTATATGTATAGAATTATTTAAATGTAATATTTTTCACGGCTCGACTGCTATATATAGGTCACTCTACTATACTCATACAAAGACTATTTCTACCTTGTAACGACGTTGTAATTTTATCTGCTTTAGATAGGATTTCTGTCCTATTTGGCGTGAGTTACAGAAGTCCACTGCCAGAAGTCACTTTAATAAGGCGGTGCAAGTTAGTTTGCTGCGCCTATTAGATACGCGCATAAAAAATGAACCTGTCTTATTAGCATTAAAATCGGCCTTTTAGACCTGTTAACATCATCAAATTTATACATTAACATGTATTTCCTCTAAGATGGATATTTATATCTAAAGAGCATCCGTGTTGGAACGCATAACATTCCCGAATGTTTAATTGCCGTGGCGAGGAAGATATCAATAAGCGGTCCAAGCGTTTGAAGTAAAAATAAGTTTATTGCTGTAAATTTCCGTCCGTCCGTTGTAAAGCGAGACATATCCCACATGTCCCTGCGATATACATACAAATATACTAGCGTAGGTACTAACTGTAACATCTCTGGTAATATAATATGTGTACAAATAAATAAACTTGAAGTGTCTGTTTTTGATTTAAAAATAACATATTTTTACTAAATGCGTAGTATAGTATACACGATATCTCTAAATAAATATGCAATTTAAAAAAAATGTCTGTCTGTTTGTCTATCTGTCTGTTCGACTGAGGTAATCTTTAAACAGCTGGATCGATTTTAACGGGACTTTCACTGGAAGATAGCTGTACCTATATAGTTAATATGTCAAGGAATGAATCCTTCCTTCTTCCTCATTGAAAATATTCTCCATCCCAAAACAATACAGAAACGCATTAAGATGGCATTCCGAGCGTAAACGAAAACAGCTTTATTCTGAAACGGAATTACGATTCCGTGACAACATCGAAATTTAAAACGAATGCTTCGAGTTCTGAGAACAGGGATCGGCTATAAAGTACAATTAAATATGTCGTCCGACGCCGTGTACCACGTCACACCGAATATATCACGCTACAAAACTTAGTTGAACCTAATTGCATTATATTAAGTTACATTATATTAAACTAGCGACCCGCCCCGGCTTCGCACGGGTATAAGCCTTGCACTTAAACCACGCATATAAACCTTCCTTCTCAATCACTCTATCTTTAAAAAAAATCAAAATACGTTGCGCAGTTTTAAAGATTTAAGCATACATAGGGATATAGGGACAGATAAAGTGATTTAGTTTTATACAATGTAGTGATGATGAAGATTCTACCTAATTCATTTATATTTTTTGCCCAAATGTTCCGACTCTAACCAGAAAAATATCCTTTTTTTTGGTTTCGACCAGAAAACCGTCTTCTAAAGATACCCAGGCTTTTTGGGTAAAAAGGCCGAGTTATGTGAAATTTCTAATAACTAAAACCCCCTCGGTGGCCTCAATGCGCATATAAGGAAACCACAGGATCTGTAATAGAACGCCTTGGCTTAACCACCTTCCCTTGGTCTTTCAGGCTCTTCCCAGGGCAAGTAGCCCCCATGTTGAAAATATCCTTGCGTATCCAGTTTGTATTTCATAAAATTTTTGTATATTATATTTTTGTATGTATATTCTGTGAGGTAAAAATAAAACGTATCTATTTTATTTAGTTATGCGACTACAGATTATATAACTATATCATTTAGGCTTTTGAATTTTGTTTCTCCTACACAGGCTATTCGTGAATACAGCTGTGTCTTATTTGTTGAAACTTTATCATATCTGTAGTAGTTACATACATATGTTTCACCTAAAATATGCCCTGTATATAAGATAAAGGATAGCCTAAAAGCCGTTAAGCGAGTGTAGCTGAGACTAGAAGCTCTTTATTAATACAAAGCATTTTGTTAAAGTAACGATACCTAACAGCGATTACACTGCCGACTTTGTTGTTGGCTGCAGTCGTGTTTATCTAAAATTGATCGCTAATGCAGCGCCGTCCCCGAGGATCGAGGCCTTCCAGCCGCAATAGTGTACTTGCTTTGTACTTGTTCATGGTACGTGCCAGCGCAGACCTAAGGTATGCTGGTAGCTCTGAAATATCATAAAATATTATGTATGAATAGAGAAAATTTATCTATATGGCGCAGCGTTATCCATCTAGGTATGATTTCGGGCAAAGATAGATAGTGAATTGTGATGATATCTTTTAAGGTGGTAGAACTCTATGTAGTTCGACTCCGGCGGCCCCACCGCCACACCTATTTCTGCCTTATAACGGCAGTGTTAAGCGCTGCTGTGTTCTGGCTTGAAGG
>DWPV01003025.1:0-16002 GCA_018251915.1 Urbanus proteus proteus
CGTTACCTAATAATAGCGTAGTTAGGCGCTGCTGTGTTCCAATTTGAAGGGTGTGGTAAAGAAGACACACTTGTACGAGAAACACCGACTTAGTCCAAGGACGTAGCGACGAATCTGTGATCGAAATGGGAAGATCCTAATGCCCTACGATATGGAATACAGATGTCCATCGGTGGCAATGGTCACATACCTTCACATGGACTGCATGCTCATATTAAAAATAACAAACACTTACATTCAGAAAAATATTAATTTAATAGGGCGTTAACTGAGGCTAGTTAGTAGTTTAGTTATACTTTAACCTTGTTAGTCAATTGAAGTAACCTCACATGTAATAGTTTTACAGCTATTCAGCTAACTTATATCTAAAAATTAAAACTACTCACCCTGGGTAGGGAAAGGCAAGCAGTTGGACTTGAGGATTTCTTCATGGTTACCATAAGCGCAGAACTTTACTACTACAGTATTCGCA
This sequence comes from Urbanus proteus proteus, assembly GCA_018251915.1. Taxonomy (NCBI): domain Eukaryota; kingdom Metazoa; phylum Arthropoda; class Insecta; order Lepidoptera; family Hesperiidae; genus Urbanus; species Urbanus proteus. Next base: position 473 of record DWPV01003025.1, read on the forward strand.
GAAGTACCAGTGATCTCGGCTTCATAGAACTGTAAAATATATAAATTTATCAGTACAATTTTATTCAGATTTTCAGTTGATGAATAAATGAAATCTTAAAAAGACATTGCTATAAACTAGATGAATTTATTCTAAAATACACTCATTTATACAATATTTCCTAGATATATTCTAATGTGTACTTACATTGTTATCTTCCCAATAATGCGCTAAGCAGCGATCACCGACTTTCCAGTTAATATCAGCCACGCCGAGCATAGCACGTGCTTGTTCGTTGACTGCTGCATTCTGAAAACCCAAGAGAGAGCCAGGCAGGAACGGACCACCTGCACGCATTGTGTTGTATTCCTGTGGCCTCCCACCGTATCCATACTGACGGTTGTCATAAGCAGGTTGTGTGTTTCCCATGTAACTCATGGGGTAAATGGGGCTCTGTTGTTGCTCAATGTAACCATTAGACTGTTGTTGTTGTTGTTGATGCTGTTGTCTATGATATGATTGCTCCTGGTATTTTTGCACATCATTGTTCCTTCTAAATGGAGCAATATCTGGAGTTGTCTGATTAGGGATGTAAGACAATTTAGGCTGATATACTTGGTCTGGATGGGGTTGATAATTGCGAGGCTGTACTTCCTCATTAGGCCGTGTTTGATTAGACAGAAGATTTAAATTTGCTGTGGCTTCCACAATGTTGTCTATAGTGTCAGTGCGATAATTTTGGGGCTGCTGCATTTTGTCGTTCATGTTTCTATCATGTCTCATATTCCTGTCGTTATACTGAGGCTGATTTTGATATGCATTGTTGTAGTTTAGATTATAATTGACATTATTTGCTTGTAGTTGCTGGACTTCATGTTGTGGATGTTGCTGGTGATGTTGAGTTTGTTGATGTTGCTGGTGATGTTGCTGTTGTTGTTGAAGTTGTTGATGTTGCTGGTGTTGCTGATGCTGTTGTTGATGTTGCTGTTGTTGGTGATGCTGTTGTTGGTGATGTTGTTGTTGATGTTGTTGTTGTTGTTGTTGTTGATGTTGTTTATTCCTTTCTTCCAACTTTCTCTGAAATCGTGGTGGTTTTTCACTCTGGTTGTATTTCCTGTCATCTCTATGGTGGTCATTGTAATGACGACCCTCAGGTTTATGTCTGTTAGGCCCATCATATCTAGATCCATGCCTACCATTATTTTTGGCACTGTGTCTGTCTCTACCCCCAAAACCTCTGTCAGATCTGTCATCTGAATTTGAATTATGCTGACGGCTATTTTTATCTCTATCTGGTACATTAGGAAGTTTGTCTTCTAGGAAGTCAAATAATGAAACTTTCCCAGATGGTTTTACAGGTATCCCATCCTCATCATTATTCTCCTGTTTACGACTCTTACGTTTTGGTTGTTCTGGCTCCTTTGGCTTCTCTTTCCTATTCTCAGAGTTATCTCTCTTTTGTAGCATTCTTAGTGCTCTATCAACATTGTTCTTGGTGTACCTAAGAGCATTATCAGCTTGCTCTTCAGAAAATCCTGCATCAACAAGTTTTTGTACATTTGCATCCAACAGTGGTTTAGTACCTCCGCCAAATACCTAAAATGTAACAAAAATGATTTAATTCAGTTTTGAACAACATATATTGCTCAATTCTGTAAATTCAAGATTACTATTTTCATTGAAGTTTAATATGACACGAGAAACTCGGCAGAAGACTTCACTACCATTTCTTATTTACAGTATAGTAAGCGAGTAGCCATATAAAACTTAAAACTAAATAAGTCTTGCATAAAGATGACCACAGATGTCACGGAACACTAAATTGGAATGCTACAAATAAGTATATCTCCCATATTGCAGCATCACCAATACTGCTGTTACAAAAGAAATAGTTATGGCAGTGGTGTCACTAGAGTCATCTATGTCCATGTAAAACATTCAAACTGTACATAAAAGTAGATAATAGTTTAAATAGAAGACAACAAAAAAATTGATTTAATCTGTACCTTTTTAACACCACTTAGTCTCTGGGCCTCAGCAATCGCACCCTTTCTTTGAGCTTCAAACTCAGGATTTTCCTGTTTAGATGGCTCTTGTAGGCTCTTGAACTGCTTATCAACAGGAACAGTTTCTAATCTTTGTCCGAATGGAATCCATGGTGGTGGACCACCCTCCATGCCTATGCCACCTGCAGTTATCAGCGTTACCCATAAAAATATGATTGTCATTGCATACTTGCACCATGAATCAATCATAAACCATGTTTAAATAACCATTGTATGAAGCAACAAGTATATAAGTGTAAGTATGTACATAATCAGTCAATTAGTCAAATACTGGTTTACTACTTCATAAGAGTCATGTTCGTGAATTTTTGTACCAAATAACTAAGATCTATAATAATAATTAAACATTGATGCAATCAGTGTTATTTCACATTTTTGTTATTGCAATTCTTTTGACAACTGGAAAACCCTAAATAAGTTAGTCAACTGGAAGCTGTCATAAGAACTTAACAACAGATTTTCATTAAGAACCATCAGAGTCAATAATTTAATATGGCCTGGTAATTTATATGCTATTAGTCGTGCTACTCTGAAAATAAATTCTGACGGAATTGGGATTTGTATTAGGTCATCAACAGTGCTGATTGAGTTCAATACTGGGTGGGTATTGGGTGAACTAAAAGAAATTTACTAAAGAAAGTCATAACGAAATTGTAACGTCTCTTCTGGTTCGGCCAAAATGGGCGGAAGGGTTGTCCGAAGCTGAAGGTTGCAAATCCCCAAAATTGTGATGGAAGTGTTAAAGCCCAAAATGCACTCAAATAGTTCAATGAGGGCTTGCACCACCAGTTGTGTCAATAAATGCATTTATTTCTTATGAAATGTTATATTTTTAAACCTTCAGCTTCGGCTTGGGCCGAAGGTTGTAGAGATAGCCCAACTTTGGCTTCGGCCAGAATCAGACCTTCAGAATGGACACTACTAAGGCTGACTGTTCATTGACTGCTATTTTACCACATGAGGTCCTAAAGACTGGCTTAAGTTATTTGATCGTCCTATATGTTGCGTTAGCAAACAATGAGCAGTAAATGTTTGATTTCTTTTTTTTTTATCTGTCAGCAAATTATTTTATATGCATTGTCGAAACACATAAGTTACCCAATAGTCACCCAGCAGTTTCGGTAGTTGTGTCATTAATGACTAAAGCTACAAGTTCCTCGAGCAATAGTTGCCAATGAATATTAGCTAAAGTACTGTTTCAGCTAATACTGTTAACTCAAAACAAACTATCTACTTGGAATAGACACTAAGGATATTTTAATACATTCCTGTTACAATTTATTCCAGGTATGTTAAAAATACACTGTTATTCACATTATTTCATTTTTCATCGGTACACACGGTACATGGTTCATCGGTATTAAAAATGTAACTCACCTCTTGTATGTTTCGCGAGACTTCGATTCAACTCCCATTTCTCAATCATATGCGATACTTTCCCTCCGAGAACAGTTATTACACTGGGCGACAACCATATGATGGCATGACATACTTCCAGGTCCTCATTTTTCAACAGCAACTTAGTGCCTGGAGGGGTGTTGATATTGATGGCTGGAATGGAACTCGTCTCCAACCCCGTACATGTCGACTTTCCATCATGCAGCGTCAGTTTCAACATACGAGGTGCAGAGGTAGAATCCTCGTTCGCTTTCGGCGCCGAAACATTCCGAATCTTCTGAATTTGAACTACTATGGGCTGCTCTAGTTTAGACGGATCCTTGGGGAAGTCCTCAGGGAACGCTGCCTCGCCTACGTCCCTCAAATCAAACTGGAAAATTACGTGTATGGGATGTTAGGTTTCAATTTCAATAGAAATTGACGGTTTCATGCCGAATTAAAATATTTGCGTCACTGACATACTTACATCCAAAGCTCTTTTACAAAGAATATTTACATCGTCTATTTGACCATTTTCGCTAATAATATCAATACCTTCTTCAGTCAAGTGCCTAGAAGAATCATACAATCGTTATTAGCAATAATAGCAAAAACACATAATAATACCACGATATTTTATATTATTTACCAGCCCAGCTTTCTGAGATCGTCCCTGAGTGACATGTTAACATTTGTTCAAATATTTTTTCATGAAATTACACAAAATTAAATAAATAAAAGTTTCACAGACACACCGAATCCCAATTGCCTACTTGTCAAACCAACCAATCAAAATTTTTATATCATTTTTCTTTCAATTGAAGTTAGCAAAAGTAACTAGCACCACACGTACATTATTGACGGAATATGAGATTGGTTTTATTTATTTAATACAATAAATTCTTTTGCAATAAATTCTAAACTATAATAGTAATGCGATAAGAATATACGTAGAATATTTTACAAACAAACAAACAACTTCTTAACACATAAAATCTACAAGGGCAATGAATCGAAGCAAAACCGTTAGCAAGGGGAATGAACCGTAAATTTATTAATTTTAATTTTAAGATAAAGATTATTTAAAGAAAAATAACAAAACTATTTGCATCGTTTGTAAAAAATATTTTTAATAATCTGAATACGGAATGGAACGAAACGTAATCTATTGTTTGACGTAGATAAAAACGGAGTGCAATGACCCTACTGACTTTTGATGACAGGCTGACAGCATTGACAACATACCCTACGTCTTATATTCAACGTCCACATTCACTTGATAAACGATATCCTTTATAAATCATATCGTAATTGATAGCATAGCAGGTAAATTGAGTAGAGCGATTAGATTCCCATCGTGTGGTCGCGCTTACTTCTAGTCAACAAGTACAATCACAATTTAATTGGTTTTGTGACCTGTGTCAATATTCAGTAACATGTCATCGGTAAGATTCCTTTATTAATATTTTAACAAACTCAATATATGTTTAATGCAAGCCGGTAGCCTTGACTATCTCTCAAAAATATAATAAATCTCATGCCAAAATATTAAATTATTACAAATTTCACTTCCATGATGCTACATTTTTTTTTAATTACAAACTAAGCTAATACATCTATATTTAAACTTATACACCTACATATGTACTTATAGTTCGTTTTTGATATTTATTTATCTGAAATTTGATCATTTAAAAATTAATAAAGATCAGATTAAATATTCAGAAACAACATTCCTTGTAAATTGTATTTAAATTTTCTTTTGCAGACACATATCTTTAATGTAGAAATGACCTGTGAAGGTTGTTCAGGTGCAGTAGAGCGAGTTCTAAATAGGTTAAAAGGACAAGGTGTGGATGATATTGTAATAAGTTTACCTGAGCAAAAAGTTGCAGTGACTTCATCCCTGAGTGCCGATCAACTTTTGGAAGTCATTAAGAAAACTGGGAAGAAGACTACATATGCTGGAGTGCAGTAAATGTTATTAATTTATTCAATATGTGATAATGTAATGTAAGAACAGGTATTATCACAAAATTCATGGGAAGGATTAATTATTGGATTTAAACATTGTATATGTAGACGTACCTGTTGTGTAGCTATAACATATGCAATAAAGACTTATCACATTTATAACTGCAATAAATAGATAGGCAGCACACAGAAATTAAGATTATTTTTTGTTTTATTATTATGGTAAGATTTGTTCTATCTTCTGTATATAGAATTTATAAAAAGTAAGTTTTGAAATATGAACAATTTTATAGTGTTTTATTAAATATATATATTTTTTAAATTATCTTGTTTTATACAACAGTGATGAAACACCTTTTTACCAATTACCAATATTAAATATTTTAAACATAACAAAGTATAATTGTTAAATAAATTAGATGTTATTCTGGCTCACAACATCTTCAAGTGTATTGAGCCTTAAATCCACCAAGTCCACAGCTTCATGAAGTGCATTTAAATGGTCAACAATTGCATTTACAGTTGGAAGAACATCAGCACAGTCGCATTCCTTTATTTTATCTTTAGCACCCAAATGTGTCTTGTCTAACTTTTTTATTTTCTTTAATACAGGCTCACTGTTAAATTTATGATCTCCATTTAATACTTTAAAACCACTATTAATTGGAAAGCTCCTTTTTCTGCCCACCCATTCAATAGTTCCACTGGTATAGCAAACATCATCCTCCTTTAATTTTATCATCCCAAATATATCTTCTTGATCGTTTTCTGTGTCAGTTGATCTATTGATAATTGAGGGTATTGTGTAAGTGGCAGGAGTAGGTGGAACTCTGGGTATGTGACTCATATTTCCCACATGATGTGATGAATAATCAACATATTGACTTTCCACTGTCCAATTAATAGGTGATGTACTTCTATAGGATTGTTCTTTAGATCTTTCTAAAGGTGTTATGTTTCTTGAAGTTACCCAAGTTTGACCAATACTCTCTGGTTCCACCATGGTGCTGTTTGCATTGGGTACATCTCGAAAACTTGTAGTATCGTTAATTGATTCAGGTTCGTCATCAACATGAACAAAAGTAGTGGCAGGATACTTGCTACTGTGGTAGCACCGATGCCAAATCCTTGCAGCCTGATTTACAGACTATTATTGTATTAATGATATCTAACTCTGAACTGTTTAATACGAGAAAGACCTTTTTTGTATAAGATTGCATCTCTCCATAAATTCTATTTTCTGAAGTGCTATAGTATACTGGGTAGCAACAGTTTTCAAAGATGAATCCTAAATTAAAATTAATGATTAGAATAAGATACATGAACAAATACAACATTAATCTACTTATATACATGAATATCTCAATTTTTCTACTTTACTGTTATCTCTTTTTGATAACCTGATTCCGTCCTTTAGATATGGTAGTTGTTTTAGATGCTTGAGACTTAGGAGTAGATATTTCATTTTGCTCAACATTTTCTTTTGATTCATCTGCAAGTGCAGTAAAATTTGTCTTCCATAAAAATACCTGTAAAACAAAATTATATTACATGCAAAATTGGCATCCAATAAGAGAATAATAATATAACGTAGATTTTAAATAGTACATCCATATTTGGAATATTTACCAGCTTGTCTTCTCCAGCAGAAGCAAATCCATCACCACTGGGAGAAAAATTTACAGCATTAATGGCACCACTGTGACCACTCAATGTAAATATTGGGTGCCCTTCTAATAAATCCAAAATCTGTAAATATATAAGAAAAATATAAATTACTAGTTTCGCCCGCAGCTTTGCTAGCGTTAGGTATTAGATTTGTATACTTCAGGTGTAATTATAATGCAATTCAATCTTATCAAGTGGCTGTAGGTATAAAAGTATGTAGGTTGTAGGTAGAAAAAGTTACTTTTCTATCCCTCGGGAGTAGTATCATTTTTCGGGATGAAATGTACTCTTTATGTCCTTTTCCAGACCCCTGGCAATATGTGTGCAAAATTTCATAATGATCAGTCGAGTAGTTGAAGTGTGAAGGCGTTACAAACAAATAAATGGACTTTCGCATTTATAATAATTAGGATTATTCTAGGTACAAGTAGTAGAAGTGGTTATCTTGCGATACCAATTTTGTTAAAAATTATAATACCTTCATTTTTCCATCCCTGCTACATGTCAGTATATAACTCCCACTTGGATGAAATGCCATTTGTGTCACAGCATCATTATGAATACTGAAACAAGGTTTGTCATACATCATTTTACGATCAAGATGAAATTTTCTATGAAATATCTATATGTAGTGTTAATTTGTTATTAAGCAGTAATAAATACCTGTAGTATTGCACAAGATTATGAGTCCTAACATCATACAGTTTTACATTCCCATGCGAAGTCCCTATAGCTACATAACATCCGGATGGATGCCATGCAAGATATAAACCATGACCTTTTTGGTCCTTGTACGTGTGAATACACTGCCCAGAATCTGGGTTCCACAGTCTTGTTGATTTATCATCAGAACAAGAAGCAATGATGGATCCGTCATGAGACATGCATGCTCGTCTCACCCAGTTAGTGTGGCCAACAAAAGATGTCAAAAACTTCAACTTGTCACTAGACCACAGCTTTACTATTTTATCATCAGATGCAGTTACAATCTGGAAAACAAGTGATTAATACAAAATTATATAGTATGGTGAAAAAACATAATATTGAAAAGTTTAAATGTAACTTTATAATAAAACAGCAAAATAGATAAATCTGTTATTTGATAGTACAAAATTAGCTTACTACAACATTATATTCAAACCTATTTATTTACTACCTTAGTTCCATCCGGACTGAACTGAACTGATCGGACAGTCTGTGAGTGGGCTTTGAAGACTCCTGTACTTCCAGTAACAGTTGGCACCCATATCCTGACAGTCTTATCGCGTGAAGCTGAAGCCATATATTTGCCAGAAGGTGAAAAACTCACATCCATTACGGCTTCGTCGTGTCCTTGAAACCTGTAGCTTCGCATCGTTCCACGGAGATCCCATAGCTGAATAAATGGATTTATATAATTTCACTAGCTTTCTACTTTAAAGACTCTTTCTACTTTAAAATATTGATGTATAGTTACCAGAACAGTATTATCTAAGGAACTGCTAGCTATCTGTTGTTCATTTGGGCTATAGGAGAGTGCAGTTATACCGTTGCGATGCCCTTTTAACTGTTTCTCCAATGACGGCTCAGGGAAAGTAAATTTACTTTCCATTATAATATCGTCTTTATATCTTTCTTTATTATCCAAGCGAATTAACTAACGCTAAGAGATAAAGATATTTAAAACCATGTTAAATTCAAAAAAACTGTCAATCGAACTCTGTTCAAATTTTCACAACAAATCAACAAACAAATATCAATTATCATAGACAAATTATATTTTTAAATATAGCAATTATGCAGCTTATTTGAGTCATCAATTTATATTGCTTTGCAAAAAAATATATATTTAAAAAAAACAAAAATATTAATGTATTTTCAGCATAGTAATAAATGGAAAGTAACTTAATAAAAGTTTTAAAATTATCATGTCACGTCATATCACATTCATGACAAAATTGCAAAACAATGCAATTTTGTAGAGAAAGAAAAACGAAGTATCTAGTCTATGGTTAATTTTCCGATTCATACTAAATTGCTGTACGACACGAGGTATTTTTTAATGTTTTGAATTCAGTATATAATTTTTCGGGCTTACGAATTCATTTTTACCCAATAAAGTCAACATTACAATAAATTGAAAACATAATGGATTGATTACAGTATAATATAGCTGATGTGTTCCTTAATAAAATAACTTTTTGACCCGTTGTTACCGGGTACATGCCATAGTGTTTATTTTATTTCGTGCTGTGATAGGGTCCAAAAAATAAAATTAATTTTATTTCAGTGCCACAACATAACGAATATGAAGTAAAAAAAAACCTATGGGGAATACATTCACCAAAAAAGAAGGTATGCTAATTGTATACAACTGCATAGTATATGCATGTGCATTTTTTCAAGATTTCTTAATTTTTATCCAAGTAAGCAACATGCAAATAAACTTTATTTGCATCTTTATATTTTTAATATTATGAATTATATATACTTGTTTTTTTTAAATATTATAAATACTATTTTTTAGCAAAAACTAGCTAACTGCAATGAATGTTGGAGTAGTTGGTGGTGAAGTGGCGGGAGAAGTCGTCCTCATAGCTGATGAGCTCAGCCGAGCGGTGGAGTTAACCCTCAACCCCACAGTAGCTCAAGATGCCCGGAGCCAAGCATACAATGCTTGCGAGAGGTAACAATAGTGGAAATGATGCAATAAAATTGCTAGTTCACAGGTTTAATTACAATACTTGTACCTATGTGATTACCATTTATTCTTTTAATTTAATATTATTCATCATTATTATTAATTTTGTTTCCTGAAGTTTGCTCTATCATAAAACCTTATATTATCTCCTATTATGTCTATATTACTATTGTCTATATTAATTAGGTCTGCAAACTTTATATTATTGAGCAGGCAGCAAATAAGTCTACAGCCCACCTGATTTTGAGTGGTATTTACAAAAATATTTTAAATTGTACGTATTATGAAGCTTTTAAACCAGAACACAGCTGTTATAAACAAAAAAGATATGGCAGTTGTGTGCTCAGTTGTGAACCACATAGACTTCTTTCATCTTAATTTTTAATTACATTGCAAAATATTTTAGCTACATATGCATGCAGTATTACCTATTTGTACTAGTCAAAGTATTTTATAGTGGGTACTTGTGATTTTAAGTGCACATATGGTATAACAATGTAGTATGTTGACTTTATAGCTTCAAAGAGAATTCCCCATGGTGCGCACAAGCGGGTCTACTGCTGGCCAGCGGTGCTCAGTACTCGCCTGTCGTCAAGCACTTTGGGCTGCAGCTGATGGAGCACACTGTCAAGTACAGGTGGACACAGATCACCCAAGCCGAGAAAATATTTATTAAGGTATGTAATATTTTTATAATAATAGCATAAGTTATTTTATTTAAATTAGTGATGCGCCGAATGTGGTTTTTTTCTACCAAACCGAATAACAAACATTGCCCGATCAATAGCTTACTGAATTGAATATTCAGCCGAATTATCCGGTTCAGTTATCTTACGCCTGTTTTTGTAAAGGTATGTATGAGTGGCCAACTTCAATACTATTAGGAAAACTAATTTGGATAAAGACTAAAGCTGTATTACATATTAAATTGTAAAAAAACGATTTCCTTTTTCTGAGATTTGAACGAGTTTATTTTAAAGGAAAATACCTTTATTATTGCACTATCAGATAGTGTTACTTATAAGGGTCAAATTTGAACTATACATGGCAAACTAGAATAAAGGGCTTATATTGTCCTACATAGAGCACTAGTTTTTTTTAACATTTACCTATTGGATACAAATTTTAATTACCTTTTACAATAGGTAAATTTTTCATGTTTGTCTGAATACCAATCATGGAAATTATAATAATGTGAATATGCCGAATACAAATAATTAACGAACATTCGGTGCATGTCTAATTTAAATTATGTTACATACTCATCGTAAAAAAATATACATACTTATATTAATTTAGTCCCACAAATTAATTTTAATTTAGTTCCACATACAGATTTGTCATTTTTGTTAACATGTGTTTTGTTTTGGTAATGAATCTCTATTATGATGCAATACAAAAAAAAATCTTTGCAATACGGAATAATACCGTCACTTTGTCATGATTTCTTAAACTTGAATTGAATTGAATTGAATGAATTTAATCACTTTACATACTTTTTTCGCATAGGAAAATGCTATGAAACTCCTATACATGGGTGGTTGGGAGACTGGGCACCTCAACGATGCATTGGCGCGGGTGATAGTTGAGATGATAAAGCGTGAGTGGCCACAACAGTGGCCTACTTTGCTGGCCGAGCTCAGCGATGCCTGTGCAAGAGGACATTCCCATACACAGATTGTTCTACACATATTCCTTAGATTAGTGGAGGATGTTGCTACATTACAGGTAAACCATCATAAAATCTATTCCTTATCTGTATCAATTGCAAATAAGCAACTAAAAGGGCACTGTATCTGTAAAACCCATATCATAGATATTTCTGAGCTGATCAAAATACTAGTATTCCTAATACTGATAGAATTAATTAATTAAAAATGCTTCAGTTTTTGTTATATACATCTCGGCTTATTAAGTTTTTTTTTATTAATACACACTATATATGCATGCACTATGTATGTATGATTTTCACTTGAGTAATGTAAAAGTATTTATAAAATTTTACATGCATGCATGCAAACCATTGGAAGAAAGTAGTAACAAGAAATGAAATAGATTGAGAAGTGTGCCACTAATATATCATATTAAATAAAGTGTCATTTCCTTATCTTTAGTGACTGAGATCTTTGTTTTTATTACATTGTCACATGTAATGCAAAGGTCAAGTTGCACTTTATTTTCTCGCTCTATTCTGAAGGATGCATTGCCTTTAAGCCACAGAAATACTATTTTATTTTATTACGTTATTAATGAAATATAATAATAAACTATTACTGAATTTAAGTTAAAGACTACATAAGCCAGCTTGACTGCTCGTAACTAAAAGGGAATTTAATGTTTAATATTGTGTGGCCACTTCAATTAACAGACCTTTTTTACAACCCATCTCAAAAGACTTAAATCACAATTGCTACCTTTGAGTAGTTTCTTAGGCCTAGTTCTATCATCCATTTTTTGATCACGCATAAAGCCGCTTATTAGGACTCGCCCGACCGAGAATATCGTGTTGTGGCATTGCACTCAATATAACCATTTCCTTATTCCTATTCCTTAACAATTAACCTTGATCTGAAAATTCGCATAACTCGACATTATCAGTATTGCTTATTTAAGTGAATCACTTTTAACAGACAAATAGAAACATCAAATGTATTTTGGGAAGATTAGTACATTTTTACAAAGTACAATTAAAATTCGATGATATTATGCATTATGAGATAATCCAGCCTTTTCTTATGCATTTAGTAAAATTTTGTCATTATAATATTAGAAACAGTTAAGTTTTATTAACATACTGTTCTATTTAAAATACTCATATCATTCTAATAATTAAAAATAAATAGGTACATACTGTGTTGAAAAAATTTGGTCAAATTAATGCTCCTGAAGAATTTTGTGGACGAAGATTGTAGAAAAGCTCAAGATGAAAATAATTATTATAGGCTATAGGGAGACACACTCATTCCAAGTTGTCCTTAGTAATATAACAATGCATCTGTGGTTGATCTCAATCACGACTCTAAATCATATCTGAGGTTAATCACTTATGTCTATGGGTAGTGGCCACTTGTCATCAGGTGGACTGCTTGCTCATTTGCTTTAATATTCAAAACAATTATAATATATACCTCACGGAATGACATGGTTAAGTTAAAGAACATAAACTATTAGCTTCCCTTTTATTTGTATTATATAAAATTTCAGACATTAGAACAGCACCAGCGGCGAAAAGACATATACCAGGCATTGACGGGCAATATGGCTGAGATTTTTGCGTTCTTTATGCGCCTCATAGAACTGCATGTACAGGAATTCCGAGAGAAAACAGCCGCGGGTGACTACACGGCAGCCGCCAGCAATGGCAGGGTTGTCCAGGTCAGCATATCGTGAAATAATAAATTATTTATCTATAAAATAAAAATAAATTTAAAGTGATATTTGATAAGAATCAGAGTATGTCATAGGTGGTCATACAGCATCAGATCTTTGAAGATCAAGGCTAAAAATATTCAATTTGTGAACAAATATGAAGTTTAAAATTATTTTGCATTTATGATTGCATACTAATTGATTTTATTTGTGAATGTATAATATAGTATTTGTTAAGTACTATAATGTATGGTTAATTCCTACATTACAAATCTTTTAAATAGTTAATACATAAATATATTTTACATTAGCGTCAAATATACATAGTTTGCATCCTTGTTCGAATACCAAACTGGGCTCTTATAAAATTTTCAAAATATTTCTCTAATAGTGATATCTTATTTCAGGTTGTATTGCTAACACTGACTGGATTTGTTGAGTGGGTGTCTACGAACCATGTTGTAACAAACAATGGGAGGCTACTACAGATTTTATGCATTTTGCTGCAAGACGACGCATTCCAACTGCCTGCCGCAGAGTGTTTGCTACAAATAGTTAATAGGAAAGGCTCTGTAAGTGCAAGTTCCTATTTAAAATTAATCTACATAATCTATTTTCACATAATATGTCTTTAAAACAATAATCAATAAAAACAATAAAAACTTTTCTCCGATTGACTAATTCTTACATAATTATAGTATATTGAAGGTCATTATTGAACTTTACATGCCTAATTCATGAAAATATATTTTTTATCTGTTAAAAACAACTTTACAATATTCCTTAATTATGTTCATTAATTTACTACAATAAATATTTGTTTCAGCTTAAGGAGCGAAAACCGCTTATGATATTATTTAGTGAAGACGCAATCTCATGTATCCATCGTGCGGCGGTCGCGAGTAGTAGTAAAGTAGATGAAAATCATTATTTGTTCCTAAAAAAACTCTCACAGGTCAGTTGAATGTATTTTTATAAATTATGTAGTAGATATTTATTATAAATTATGTAGTAGATATTTACAGTATTTCACATAAAGTGAAAATTGCATATCATTTTCTATGTTAGTCAAGAATTTGAAAGTATTGCAGTCAAATATTTATATTAATGTTTGACTGCAGTTGTTTTAAATCCACAAGTATTTTTGCTATAAATTATCATGTTTAATCTTGTGTGGTTCTAATTTGAAAAGTCATTTTACAAAATTGGCAGATTTACAGAAATCTATAACCATATCCCTGCCCATTTGATTCATGCATTCCTTATTCTGATGTAATGATTACCGATTTATAATTAGGTCAGCTGCTAGTTAGACACAACACTATTTTAAAAATCAGCTTCTTCCAGGTCCTCGCCGGCCTCGCTCAGCAACTTATCATGTTGTGGAGTAACACGACGAATGTGGACGCCTGGATGCCGGTCCTCCTGGAGACCATGCTGCTGATGACGTCACACCCGTCGCTCACCATCGTACAAATGGTGAACTCGATGTGGCTGGCGTTCCTCAAGCACGACCAGATCTCGAAGCTGCCGCATGTGTTAGCGGTGGTGCCGAGGTGGTTGCAAGTCGCTGCTCCTAAAGTACTCAAGGTAAATAAAATAGATCAATGCTAAGTTATCCAGGTAGATAGACCAGAATTGATTATTACAATTTTAAGGAAAACAAAAAAAAGTTATTGAAAATGTTAAGTCTTATATGTAAAAATTCATCAAATCTATTGTAGGTAATGTATCCAATGTCGCGTGTGAGCAACGCTGCGGATGCGGCCTCTTACGCTTGTATCGATTATGACAGCGAGCAGGAGTTTGCAATATTCTTCAGTCGATGCAGAACTGAACTACTAGAAAGTTTTAGGTAAGTGTTTGGTTCATTTGGGTTTGGTTTAGTAAGTTGGTGCAGTGATAGCCTGATGGTTGAAACTTGGCTTCTTAATTGAGGGGTCCTAGGTTTAAATCCCGGGCACGCACCTCTGATTTATGTGCTTATTAGAACTTAATTGTCACTGATCACTGAATTATCACTTATCTGAGAGTTCTTAAAAAAAACTCAATGGTGTGTGAAGCACCAATTCGCACTTGGCCCTTGCAGTGGACTAAGGCCTAAATCCGTCTCAATGAGAGGACACCCGTTCCCAGCAGTGGGACAATAATGGGTTGATGATGATTATGATGTTTGGTTGTATCAATATTTAACAAAAAATACTGCATGTAAGATTAAAAATACAGCATAGATAACAATAGTATTCTATTGATATAGAGTATAATATTCAAGTATTTAAATCTTAGTAGTATCATTTTATAACTTATAGTGGTAGGTAATGGTTGCGTGGAAGGTTATAGCCAGAGATTTATATATAACCAAGATTCGCCCGTTCCATACTTTAGACGCGCGAACCTGTGTTTGCCTTTTAATCAGA
>DWPV01003026.1:0-15994 GCA_018251915.1 Urbanus proteus proteus
AATTATTTTTATAAACGTTAAAATAATAATAGAATGTTAAAGATGTATTAATAAGCGAACACAAATAGTAAAAAAACGTATAAAAATTGATATTTACAAAATTCACTTTACCCGTCCTTCCCCTACCTACTTTTTTACTTATACCGCCTCCACCAATAATTTCTACCAGTGCAGGGCACGGGTCTCCTCTTAGAGAGGTGCTTAAGCCATAATCTATCAACTGGAAAAGTCGTAGACTTCATACACCTTCGAGAACTTTTATTTTTTAAGAACTCTCAGACTGCACATTGCCTTATGATGTTTTCCTTAAACTGTTAAAGTAAATCATAATCAATTTCTAATTTTACTCATAGTTATTTATATGAAGTATTTTATGTAATTCAAACCACATGAAGTTCGCTTGTATACTTCTTAAGCAAATTAAAAAAGGTTTAATCACCTCTAAGTCACACATTCATAGCATATTAGGTACATATACAGCAATGCTATTCTTAACATTTTATTCTCAAATGGTTATTTGTACAATCACGTCCAAATAACCAAAAACCAAATATGTACTTGCAGCTTAGGATATAAATGCGAAAATAGCTGGAAAAGTTTTGTTCAGATAAAGACGTTGCAATAGTCACCAAAACAAAAATGTCGTTATACCCTGAAAACTGGCTAGTATCGTTACTGAATCAAAGCCAAAAACGAAATATTGCCGAAATGGCTACGATTTACTAATCTAGATCTTTGACTTTACTTATTCCTTTCAGTAGTTTTCCCAGATAACGTTTCTATTTGGATAAATCCATTCAAATGGAAATTTCTTCACAGATGTGGCTCATTTTAGAAAGCCTATCTTAACATTCAAAATATATGGTGGATTGTATTACTATATTAATATGGAAAGAAAAAATAAATATACTCGTACTGTATTACACATATCTAACTAACAGTTAAATGACGTGTCGTCAAAATCCAACTCAATACAAAATATATATGAAATATGCAGACACAGATATTTAAAATACAAAGCTCTTTGGCTACCTTCATCCTTTGATCCTTCATCCATTCATTTGATACTTTATTTTTCCACAAACAACTTAAAAAGGTATTTAAGAATATCAACGTGCTGATGCAATTTTCATTTTTTGCAGTACAGGAGCCAAAATATTAAAACACATCACAAAGTTCTACGGTTTGAAATGGGAACTAAGAAATAGAGAAATTTTAGAAAAAGACAGAGGCGCAGTAATTGTTTCAAATCACCAGTCCTCCCTAGATATTTTAGGTAAACATTTACATTTTGATCTTGGGAAAAACTAATAATTTTAGTTATTAAATTTCCTCTTACCTTCTTGACATTTTTGAGCGAAGATAGTTGGGTTTTACCAGTATTCGTTCCTGTAGAAATGAACCCTCGTCGTTGGGTTTTACTAGTATTCATTCCTACAGGAATGAAGTAATCATTCCTACAGGAATGAAGTAATCATTCCTACAGAATTGAATACTGGTAAAACCCAACAACAAGAAGATAAAATATCTTGAAATTATGTTTATACTCTATTTTAATTTTGTGATTAATGTATTTTCAGGAATGTTCAACATTTGGGAAGTAGTGAACAAACTGTCAGTGATAGCTAAAAAAGAGGTGTTCTATGTTTGGCCATTTGGGCTGGCCGCGTATCTCGCAGGAGTTGTGTTCATTGACCGGAATAATGCTAAAGGTGCATATGAGCAACTCAAAATTACTTCGGAAGTTATGATTAATGATAAGGTACTTGAAAAGTCGCAATACTTATCTGGAACTTTATTTGTTTTGTTATATCTTCCATCGTGACTTTCAGTTATAACTTTTGCAAGGCTGGCAACATTAGTCAGGCTAGATGTGTGGTACCTATATAGTGTCGTTCTTCTTAGGATGGTACCTATAGCAAGTATGGTTTGAACGAAGAATTACTATCATCACAATTCCAGATGACTTTCATATGAAGCGACCATCTAGTTCCTCAGGAGTAGAAACGCGTCTGCGATCGACTTCAACTACATCACCTATTATTTATAGAGTTAATTTTGATGTCCATTTTTAGTCCAAATCTATTTAGTTTACTAGTTCCAATGCTATAGACAGACCTAGCTGCACATTAAACTCAGAACTTGAATTACTAAATAATTCCTCCTCAGTACCTATTAATTTACGTTGTATTCCGTAGAAAGCGGAAATCCCGTTTCATATTTTTTGATGTTTCTTTTTCCAGACGAAGATATGGCTATTTCCTGAAGGCACTCGGAATAGAGACTATACGAAGTTGCTGCCATTTAAGAAAGGTGCTTTCAGTATGGCCGTCGCAGCGCAAGTGCCCATTATACCAGTTGTATTCTCACCTTACTATTTTATAAATGCGAAGAGGAGTATCTTTAACAAAGGTGAGCGTGTTAAAAACGCATTTTTTTTCTTTAATCTTTTCTGGGGTTGATTACAGATGTCCATCGGCAGCAGTGACCACTTATCATCGGGAAGACTGCATGCTTGTTTACTACTTCCATATTATAAAAAATAACTTTTTGGATGTTTTTACGATGCGTTATCAATTTCATCTTAGTTGAACCATTGACAAAACGGTAGAACACCACCGCTAATCCAATCCAAAATGTGTATTTACTATTACAGGGCACGTCGTTATTCAATGTCTAGAAGAGGTACCGACGAAAGGTCTGACAAGAGAAGATATCCCAGACCTCATGGAAAAGGTTAGAAACCTTATGGAGGAAAAATACAAAGAGCTCTCTAAAGAAGTGCTGAGTGCACTACCCCTTGACTATCCTCATACCACTGTAGGATGATTAGTACTTCTTACTACTATGATAAATGCGAAAGTTTGGATGGATGTTTGCTCAATCACATTAGAGTTGCTAAAACGGATTTAGGTGAAAGTGGGAACAAAGATGGATTATAGTCTGAAATAGCACATAGGCTACTTTATGTCCGAGAAAAATGTAAGGTTTTTGATAAAATCAAAGCGAACGAAATCGTGAACTCATCTAGTTTTGTTATAGAACTATCACCCTTTGGAAGTCCATTGCTGGATAAGACTACCCACGCCTTTACATGTCAATGCGATGATTCTACTCATACGTAACTACAGAAAGTGTACATAAGTAAGCCATTGCAGGCTTAGAACTTCCGTCGTCAAATTTGCTTAGTAGAAAAAACATTATACTCAATATATTATCTCAACTTCTTTTGTTGTAGTTTTATTTTTTTAGCTTATATGAAATTATACGTAATTAATCATAACAAATAGTAGTATGTTTAATTTAATATGTACATAAGTATGTTTTCTTTGATATTTGTTTTTCTAAAGTCTCAAATAAATAACTCAGATTTATACTTATTTAATTCAAGAAGCATGGTGCAAAAATGATAATTAACAAAAATTGGGTTTTTTGGGTCCTAATAAATCGTTCTCTTTATCAGATGTGCAACGAATTTTGACAAGGACTAGCAGCATTATATACTCAAACTTAGTTAATTAATTGTTTTTGTTTTTATTTACCTAGATTAATTAAACATGTTTACTTGGCTTCTTATAATTAAACAATAACTAAATATCTACATGTAATAAATCAAATGTCACACTAATCCTGGTTCTTTTCTTACTTTATGTCCCGATGGAGAACCCAGTTCTCCAGTTTTTCATTGTCTCTCCACGCTAAGCGTATGCAAATGAATCAGCGTAACAAATCTATCACGTGCTTACCTTTTACAAATTATTCTTGCTTGCTTTAAATGTAACGGAAATTATACCTACATAGGTATACTTGACAATACTTAATTAAAATTCTTCATAATAGGTACGTATTACATAATTAATGAAGTACAAAATAATATCGGATTGCGAATCGGATCGGATTTTTGGAACCATGAAACAATTGGCATAATTATTACCTAAAGAGCAATTCAAAGGAATTGACCTCTTGATGTAGCTAATATGCAGATGATATCATCATATTGGTCACAGGTCAAATATCTAGGTACACCACAAAACAACAGACTAAATAAAGTATAAACTGAACAGAATAAATAAAGTATAAACAAATAAAGTATAATTTTTAAAGGTGGTAGACGACGTGGTGGAAGTTCGACTCCGGCGGCACCACCGCCACACCTATTTCTACCTTATAACGGCAGTGTTAAACACTGTTGTGTTCTGGCTCGAAGGGTGTGGTCAGGGAGACAGACATATCCGAGGCGTTCCATCTCAGTCCTCAGGGGTAGCAACGCATCTGTGGTCAACCCCAGGTATGACCGTGATCATATCTGGGGTTGATTACAAATGTCCATGGGCGGCAGTGGCCATTTACCATCAGGTGGACTGCAAGCTCGTTTGCTACTCACATATTATAAAAAAAAATGCATAATAGTAATTGCATAATAAAACTTGTACTTTGTTAATAGAAGAAATTAAAAAAATACAATTTCTTGATAGTAGTTTTGTTATGTAATTTAATATTGACAAAAGATAGCGCACCGGCCTTTCTGTGTATAATTAAAAACACTTCTTTCACAAAATTCCAAAGATGTGTAAATTTTTTAAAAATATTTTATATGTTTAGTGCATTATTTAAAGCTACATAGCACACACTACTACATTTATATATTGATCTAGTTGTTTTTCATTACAATGTAATAAAAAGCTATTGAATTTTAAAGTTCAGACTTCGTAAAACAATACTTCACTTGATGTACTCATGCACAACTTTTTATAAATAAAACAATATCAGTGGGGTGCACGCGGAACGCCGTAGAGAACAATATTCCTCAAATTATATGAAGCTCACAATAGACTGAACAAAATCAAATGCACTGTAGCGTATTGCAATTTTACTTGATATTACCGTGAAACAGTGAAGTGGAAAATCCGTTCCGTGATGCGATAAATCTATCTATTATAAAAAAGTCATTTTGTATTTTAATAAACTTTTTCATTAAATTAATCCTAAATAGATATCTGTCTGATCTTATATATGTTTTACTAGTAAATATTAATAGCAACAAACACTATTTTGACGGGATATTTATGCAAAGAGGATTTTATATAGCCTTAGGCTATTTTCGCTTTTCGCCATGAGCAAGTTTCGCTTCAAAAAGGTTTTCGCATAATAATAGTGTTAAGGTACCAACGGCTCTGCATTCGAAAGATCTTATAGAACAATATTCTTCAAATTAAATAAAGGTCCATTGATATTACCATGGAACAGTATAGCGGAAGATTCGATCCGCGATACAGTAAAATACGGATTCAGCTGGCTTGCTTCCAAAACGGATGTAAGTTTACCGTACAATTGTTGTTCTGACGTGAAGTATAAAGATTTTAATAAATTTTACCGTAGTAGTAACAAAGTATAGACTTAAAACTTGTTGACAAAACATTTACTAAAACAAAGAACCACGCAATAGTTAAAAAATAATTTTACAAAATAAATAAATCTCTCTGTCGTTTCAAAATAACCTGGGCCCTTATTTTTGTTTTAACTTCTATTTGTTTCTAGAGGTAAACACTAAATAACAAAACCTGTTTAGACGGAATATACACGCAAGGAGAATTTACATGGTCTATGAAACTGGTTCTCAAACCTTTTTTCCAGGTGGAGCCCTTTTGCCAACGACAACATAGCCTAATGTCGCTGCCTTTTGCAAAGCGAAATTTTTGACGGAACCCCAAAATAAACGAATAGTTGCATTCCTTCTTTTTATAATGGGTAATCAATGTAATCATGTTACAATGTAATTGTATACTGTAATAAAAGAAAAATAATCTAATGGGAGTTTTCTCGGGGAGCCCTCGTATAGGCTTTGCGGAGCCCCAGGTCTCCGTGGAGCGCACTTTAAGAATAAACATATGAACATATGAAAAGTCTTAGGGAAAAAATCCTCAAACCAAATAAAGTTCACGATAGTTTAAAAATAAAAACGAATTGTACGGCAGAATTGCAAGTTCACTTGATATTACCGTGGAACAGTACCGGAAGATTCGTCCCGCGATACTGTAACATACAGATTCAGTTGGCTTGCTTCCAAAGCGGATTTAAGTTTACCGTACAATTGTTCTCCCAGTAGAAATAAGATATCTGTACGCTGGCATAAAATGTAATTATTGTACACATAACCTGTTGCTACAACTTTTATTCTGCTATAAATATGACTAACTGGGCATTATGTGCACAAAGATTATATTATAGAAGTTTCACCACATTTGAGGACCATTTGTGAGTGCTTTAGACAAAAAAAATAAGGACGATTACACAGACTTATTATAAAATCTTATACATCTTTTAAAAGATCAAACTTTTTCTGGTGATAGGGCCATACGACTACTTTCTTTGTCATGCATCGAAATGTCAAAGCCTAGCATTCACCCTCAGATAAATAAAATATTTATCTGAGTATTCACCTCGCACCGCCAAATAAAGTTAAAATCTCAGAAGAACTGATTTTAAATTAGGTATAATTTATAACGCAACAGTTTCTCAGACAAGAGAATACTGAAGTAAAAGTAGATATAAAAAAATACATATGTAGGTACCATTGACAAAAAAACTGTATTGTGCAAATAAGCATAATATGAAGATAGAAGATCGTAGCAAATTTAAAGTCGCTGACGGACTTTTCCATTTTATTTGTTTGTATTTTTATCACTTTAGAATAGCGAAAATAAAATCGTGATTTCACGCTTCTTTACAAAAAGTTTATTGTGAATGCGGTTTTAACCAGGATTTTTACTAAAGCGAAGAATTTAAATAGTTTATCCGGCAACGGCGCAATAAAATCCAGACGACTGAAATGCCAACTTGTTTAGTTTTATTTTACTAGTAGCTGATCCCCGCGGTTTACCCCGCGTTTAAAAGGTAAAAAAGAATACTTGTTTAAACATAAATGTCATCCCGCTTTTCCGCGACGGCGCGCGTGAGCGTGGAGCGCGCGCTAATGGATTTCTAAAATTAAAGTAGACTTAGACTTTCAGCTATCTTCTAGTGAAAGTCCCGTCAAAATCCAGCCGTTTAAAAGATTACCTCAGCCAAACAGATAACAGATTTTATAATTGCATTTCATTGGGTAACAAATTGTTATTTTGAAATCACAAACAGACACTTGAATTTTATTTATTTGTATAGATGTATACGAGTAGATTGTTTTGAGGATACTAAGCTTTTCTCAATTATTTTATTGGGTTTTCTCATTGAACTTTTACAAGAGTGTAATTTACCTTTTTGTCATTTATATTTTTGGATCTAAACTAAACTGAAATAAAATCTATATAATGAAAACTTCCAAATAAAATAATGTTTTGTTATGGTTTGCGAAAACTGCTAAGCGATATACGAATCATTTATTATATTAGTTGCTGTACAAACGTGACCTCAAAACGCGCATTGTGAATGCACGGCTCAAGTCAAAGAGCTATTAGAGCAATTAATTATTTGTTGTTTTCCTGCAATAATGCTTGTTGCAATAAAATACAGGCGATTGCAACGCTGAGTTTATTTCCGCCATTTACAACTGCGTTTTGTGACAGTAAGCCTCTTTTAACGTTTGTGTCCCAGATTTCCTGATTTTACAAAGTTTTACGACTTTCCAGAGCCAGATATTTTTTTTGCTGTGTTTTGTAAAAATAGTTTGGAGTTGTCTGAAACATCTTTTCTTTCGTTTCGGACATTTTTTCTTTAAATATTTTTTACGTATTTTGTAAAAATATTTTTAAGTTTCTAAAAATCTTCTCGGTGTGTCTAGTTGATTTTTTTATTGTTGTAGCTTTGTACTATTTTAAATCTGAGTAAAATGAATATTATTGCAATAATCCCTTCTGTGTATTGATACATCGCACTTAAGTATAGTGTCCATAATAAATTATTTAAATATTTTTACGGCAAAGTACAAGCGGAACGAATTATTTCTTTTGAAGATGATTTGCGTTTAGTATCAGCAAGCTTCTTGTAGATGCTATGTTTGTTAGCCATTCTTTGGCTTTACAAACTTTTATGAGATTTCTGCAGCTTAGCTCAGCAAAATAAGCTGAAAAATAGTGCATATCTGGTTAATGTTTTTAAAGTTTTAACTTTGTTTTAGTCTTGTGTACTATGTTTCGTTGTAAGACATGTGGATTTTATACTTAATTACTACAAAATTATAATATTCATCCATACGAATCCGGCAGCACTACCGCTACACCTGTTTCTCCCTTATATCAGCAGTGATCAGTGCGCTCTGGTTTGAAGGACGTGGTAAGGAAGACATACTTACGGAGGCGTTACAACTTAGTCCTCAGGGATAGCAATGCATCTGTGGCCCACCTTAGGTAGGACTCTGATCTTACCTGGGGTTGATTACAGGTGTCCAAGGCAGTGGCCACTTACCATCAGATGAACTGCATGCTCGTTTGCTATTTCGCATCTTAGAAAAATACTATGTATTTGATATTTTTGATATACACTTTGTATATTGAAGATCGAGTATCGTGGTAAAATATGCAATAAATATTTCTTTACCTGGCTTGTTTTATTTTGCAATACACCGAAGTGCCAGGAGCGCACTGTTAAGGAAAAATTGTAACAAGACAGCATTAAAGTACTTTGGAGAGGCAATAACTCTATCCAACTTGCGAGGAAGATGGTTACATTAAAGCATCATTTTTCTTCCGTTGCTACAATACTGTGTTATACACAATATATAGGTACTACATAACTAATTACTACTTAATGCTACTGCAGTCTGCATTACTATGCAGGTTAGCAAACGTAGTTTTAGTAGTTTTATTTTTGTAACTAAGTAGTTGACACCCCGGTTTTGTCTGCGTTAAAAAAGTAAAAATGAATACATATTTAAACATAGGTAACGCCTCGCTCTTCCGCGACGGCGTCGTCCTCAATGCTTTTTTTTGAAAATTGTTATAGCCTATGTTACGCCTTAGGCCATCTGTTATCGTCCAGTGAAAGTCACGTCAATATCGGCCCAGCCGTTTAGAAGATTACCTCAGCCAAACAGACAGACATTTTTTTAATTGCAATTTCGTTATAGGTATCATGTATACTTTCATATGTAATGAGTAAAAAATGTTATTTTAAAATCACAAACAGACCTATTTTAATAACATATTTGTATAGATTTTTGTTATTGTCAGCATTACTCATTTTTGTCTTTTATATGGTATATGGTCAATTATTTATTTATTTAAACGGCTTTTGATTTTGACATGTCGTTGGCTTGACATTATGTCATTGTGTCGTTGGCTTCCTCATTTAATACTACATTCCAAATTCATACATATTTAAAACAGTAGAAAATATACCGAGCATATTATACGCGCAGAAGTTTACGCGGAGAAATTCAATGCCAACTGATGCCGACGTTTGAACTGAATTATTTAAATTCTTTAATTCCTATTGATACACAGTAGATGTCGTGTATGTCACCGTTTCTATTCAAGACCAACACACGACTCGTGTGGCTATCCTTCATTGAATAAAAGATATGAATAACCTACGGACAGTAATGCAATAACAAGACGTCTACTAGAGATGCTGATTCCCAATAGTGTTTTATGAGAGCCATTAAATAGTGAAGTCCTTTACATTCGTCCGACTGTCCGAATGTCCGAATTGTCCCGCTGGGGCGTTGTGGAGTCCGTGTTGCCAATGCTTTATACTACACTGCCATTTTCTTTTTAGATGATTTATACAATCCTTTACTGAAATGCACTGAACGCTGTCTGTTTCTCGACTAAATTTAAATAAAAAAGATATTTAAGATTTGATGTTATTCTCAGATAACATTATCCTTTCGTATGAATATTATGAAGTTGCAGGAAAATAAATAATTAGTCCACCATTATAGTAGCGTAAGATCTGAAAACACACGTATCGATTATTTAATACTTTTGTATATTAATTGCAAAGTAAATTATAATTATCGGTACTGTTATCGGTACTTGATTACTGCCAAAAATATTACATAATTTAATATTAATAATATAAACTTTCCTATCTTATATTTTATCCCAAAAAAGGGAAAAATTCTTTCTTCAGGCTACACTGACTTTGTTGCCGAGTATTTCGCCCCGAGGGTGCAATATTCATAATGCTTGAGCATTTATATATGAATGTGTGTAAATATTCTAGTTTTATACCATCTAATAAAATACATTTTACTATTACAGTGATGTATGGACGCACCTAGTTTTATGAAAGCGAATGAAGACATTTTAATACAATTACAAATTAGTTACAATTTATGGCGTTATTATTGTAATTCATGAATTCCATATATCATAATCATTTCTTTGAAATTGCTCTTAATATAAAAAATTATAAAGAAGAGAAATATGGATAATTACTGGTATTGTATGTTTGTCTGGTATTGATGAATTGTTTCGTGAGCAGTCCTTTCTAATATTAAAATTTTACATCGGCGTAGAAAGGTCTTCAGCACAATAAATTATCGCCCCCAACCTATGCTAATTATTACGAATCGAACTGGCAAAAAAAAATCAAGAAGAAATATGTGTGAATATACCTTTGTATGTCGACCCCCGTGGCGGAGCGGTTACCATACCGGTCTGACTCGCAGTGGGTCTCGGGTTTGATTCCCGGCTAGACAGATATCTGAATGATAAGTTTAGACCTGTTTTGGGTCTGGGTGTTTGTGTATTCGTCTTTGTGTGTCCATGGCACCCACGACACAGGAGATAATCCTACTGTGGGGCTATTTGTGTAGAAAACATCTAAAGCGTCTATGTATGTACTACATATTTATTTCTTTTTTTATTTATTTTATTTATTTATTAAATCAAAACTTACATCTAACATTACAGGCAACTACCTAATGCGTTAGTGTAGTGAAATTATTAATTAAATATTGAAATTTGTTTCTTAAAATAATTACTGTTTATGTGACGTTTTTGGAAGAAATACTATTTCTCTTCAAACTAGTTGACAGCCCTAGTAACATATTTCGTTATAAATGACTCAGCTCAGTCGTGTTTAGATATAGAATATCAATAAAACAAATCATTATTTCTTTCTTATAATAAACAAAACCTTTTCATTATCTGGAGCTTCATACGACGTTATGATCGTGCCTGCTTTCAACTACAGAAGCTTATAGGCGGCATGAGAAGGGCAAATGCGAGCTAAGCCTATTTCCAGGGTTCCAAATAAATCTCCTACATAAATACCTACCTAGGGATTTTTATTTATATTCCACTAATGGACTCGGTTATATGTTTTCACAACGCCACCTATCACGTCTTAATGTATCAATTCTAATCTAACGCCATATACTGGAATACATGTACATATGATTACTCATACATAGACCGAGACATGTATATAACTACTACAGTTACAAATATACGGAATAGCCACTTTAGTTGTCTGTACTCGTTGAGGTTCCTTTATCAGAATGCCATACGCGCCGTTCCTTCCAAACTCCAGTTCCACCTCTTGTCCCCTCTACGATTGCAAATCAAATGAGTGCTGAAATGCCGCTACTTTTCGCGATGACGCTAACACAGTCAAGTGAAACCCACCCTTACACTCTCTTAAAATGTCTACCTGAGATCTCTAAAGTCTAATGACGTTTTCCCGAGTTCGGAGGACTAAGTTGAAACGCCTTGTTAAGGTAAGCCTTGCCAAATTAGAACCAGATAGTTCTACCTCAAGTCGGATACGAAGGCGTTACTTTCCTGTACATGTAAATCAGAATTATTCCTATGTCTCCTGACCTTAACTAAGCTCCCGTACATTAAATATGAGTGAAATACACGTCTATAACTATCTATATGTTACTCAGTGAAAATACATCTTACAACTGAAATCAAACACCATATAAGTTACAAATAATATTCGGAATAGCCACTTAAGTTGTCTGTACTCGTTGAGGTTCCTCGATCAGAATGCCGCACGCGCCGCTCCTTCCAAACTCCAGCGCCGCTATGATGTTATCCCCAACTTATGTCTCCTCTCCGAGTGCAGATCAAATGAGTGACTTATTATTTTATGCATTATTATCAAAATATGGGATGTAAATAAGAATATCAGTACAGGCATTCTAAGAAATGAGACAACGCTAACACAACTTTAAATCATTGACAGTTATTAAAATTGAAGACACACAGTAAGGGTATTATAATGTACGAGTATATACTGAATTTAATACATCAGACTTACAATGTACTCCAAAAGAAAGTAAATGATACTTTGAATAAATAAAGTTAACATGACGTGGGTTAATTAATGTTTTGTTAGAGTAATTTAAACGTTTATTATCCTAAAACAGCCCTTGAAAGTCTACTAAAGTAATGTAAATTGTTACAAAAATAATATTATTAAAATATAATAATTACTAGATGAAATGGTGCTGCTATTAGTATTAATATTTCTTCTATTTTTGTCGTGTCGTGTCGTCAACCCATTTTTGGTGTCACTGCTGAGCACGGGTCTCGTCTTAGGATATACATTGTTCATCGTAAAATTTGAAATGATTCGTGATATATTTTAAGACATTCTATTTTATTTAAGACAAAAATATAAGCGTGGGCCGAAATAAAGAAGCCGCGTTGCGGTGCGCTCACTCTATCGGCCTGACACTTCTGTTTCGGGTTCGATCCCCAGCCAGGCAGATATCTGAATGATCAAACAAAATTTCTTCTCTGGAACTTAGTTTTTGTGTATTTTTCTTTGTATATATAAATGACACAGGAATAATCCTGGGTGTTTGTGTGTAGAAAGCGTTATTATTATTTTTTAAATACGTTAATTTAAGAACGGTGAATTCAGAAATCCACAGTAATATAAACATTTAACTAAGTTCACCAAATCAACACGCAGATCACAAACAACTAACCGCCAATGCGATCAACACTTCACAGGTTCCAAACTTCGAAAGGATAAAACACAAAGAAACTTCTCAGCTCCATAATACCCCAATCGTGAGGTCAAATAGTTTTTCGTGACAAATACGGGATCTTGGTTGCCAATAATAAAGTTACAAGTTATTCTCGAAGTTTGGGAAACTTGCCAACTCGTAATCAAACTATATTCTGGGGTGATTGATACTTAACAAGTATTGGACTGTGCCTAATTTTATTGATGATACAACGATGGTTTGGTTATTTTTGCGAATTATGTTCAGTGTTAAACGAATTTGGACTATATCTATACTAAATCTCATAGGTTTTTAGATATAAGGCATTAAATTTTGGCAAAGGAAGACCTCCCACTAGGCTAGCTAACCTTGCCTAGGGAGCGGTCGCGATCCAACAAATTTAGTTAAGAGATTTTATATACGAAAAATGTTGAGAAAATTTCGATAGCGTGACTCAGAAATACCTACTAGTAACGCCATCTATTGGCGAGTTTAGAAAGTCGCGATAGTTTTTTCGTTATAGTTATGCAAGACAATTTGTAGTTACTATACTTAAACGTCATGCACGGAGGTCTGGGTCCGATTCGGGTTCGTGTTTACTGTTTTCGATTTGGATTGGTAGTATAACCTACTTATATGGTTATGTTGTATTGACACAGGAATTTGTAGTGTGGGATAATAAGATAGTGTTTCTAATGTGTGTAGCAACCGAACTTAACTACGCCAAATAGTAGAAATCTAATGTGTAGGACGTTTATCAACATTAGGATGGCACCCGCCCCTATCAGGCAACTTGGATTTATTATTTTTAAGGATTCATTTAATTTAACGTTTTAAGATTTGATAATGTTTTTTTTTAATTCGTGTACGCAATAAGCGACAACAACATACCGCTTCCACACTATCAGGACCCGATATATCTTGCCACAACTTTTCCTTATTACTGTAATGGAAAAAACGTGTAAGCGAACTACTTCAAGAATATTTCTCTCCTGATTTGTAGTTGACGCCCGCATCCCTCGGGACTTGTGTAGTTTCTCAGTTCGGGTAAGTTGTGCTACATAATGTAATTTTTATACTGTTGTACCCAACTCTTGTTTTATTACAAACATTGAATAAATATTGCAGATACAGCGGATACTCCTAATTTTATTTATATTTTTTGGCGTTGACTGAATATTATGAATTTATTGTCACTTATTATCTTCATGTAGCATTGCTACACTTTGTTATCGAGGGGAAAACATTCGAAAGGTACCCGACGTGTTGGAAGCGACGCCGTTGTGGGATTTTTACCGCACTAAAACCGGTGGCCGTCCTGACTGCGAAGGGGTTTCCGCGGTCATAGCGAGGAACGTCAGCCGGAAGCATTGCCACACTTATTTCTAGTGTGAAGTACTTCTTGGGCTTCGGTAGGAGGCTTAAAAAACTGTGTGAAAACTCAAGAACGTAGTTCATCTGATGGTAAGCGGCTACGGTGGTGGTCCACCACAGATATGTACGTAGCTACCTAAGGACTAATATGGAACGCCGGGATAAGTATGGCGCCCTCACCACACTCTTCAGACCAGACCATTGCAGCGTTTATTACTACATTATTAGGCTATCAAAACGTGTGTGGCAATGGTTCGGCCAGAGTCGAACCACATACAGTTTGAAACAAAAATAAAATAGTTGAAAGATAAAATTTCGGAGTGTATCAAGCCAAGCAAATTCTAAATTGTATCTCATCTGAATATTGAAATCTAAAATGGGACGCTCGCAATGAAGCTTCGAAACGTGTAAAAGTCTAAATGAAATACGAAAGTAGTTGTCCGAAATAAAATCTAGCCGTCCAGTTGGCGTCACTTTAAGCGGTGGTGATAAAATTCGACGGACGATCGGCAATACTGGAAATGTTAGGATTCTATCGGACATAAAGTCTAGCAAATATCTCACATTTTCCAATACGGTTTTGTGTAATTTAATACAAATAAATAATGTAAATGTTACTTTATAATCAAGACACGCAGATAAGTTGCGTAATAGTATAAAAAAGTACTAATTTAATATTTAATAATCAATAATGAATAAACAAGTAATTAAATTTGATGACCTCCGTGGCAGGGCGATTACCATATCGGTCTAACGCGCAGTGAGTCCCGGGTTCGATTCCCGGCTAGACAGGTATCTGAATGATGAGTTTAGATTTCTGTTCTAGGTCTGGGTGTTTGTTTATTCGTCTTTGTGTCCACGGGACCCACAACACAGGAGAAAATCCTACTGTGAGGCTATGTGTGTAGAAAGGGTCTATCTTAATCACAAAATCAAATATCATAACAATTCTTTTCCATTAACATTTCATTTTCAAAATTAATTTTACGCAAGTTAATTTTACGTAGTAATGAACTACTAAATTTGACTCTAAGTAATCTAGGGTTCCTGGGTTAAAACCACAGGGTAGCTCCTAAGTAAATAAACGTTTTTCACCCTTCGTTTTTCAGACCGACGTTATTTACTCTTCCACAAACCAACACAAGAATTTCCTAAGTAATTAGTACTACGGAAACGTACAAAAACAAAGAACCCAGATCTAGGAGAAAAATCAAACTTTATATGCTGAAAATCTTCTCAATGTAAGATGTTGAAGTCAGAACTTTGAAACTATTCCGTCCGAAGTTAAACTTTTTTGTAAATGTTATTTAAATACGAGATAAAGTTTAGAAACTTGTGTTTAAATAGTAGGAAAGATTTTATACAGACTCAAAAATAAATAGAAGAGGTTATTACATTTAAATTTGACGATGTATCCTTTACTGAGCGAGCGTTTTAAATGATTTTACGATATTTATTAGAGATCAAGGGCAAAATTAAATAAACCCACATATTTGAACGTATTCCTCAATAGAACGAAAGTAACCAAATTATCATAATGAGAAATAAACAATTGCTCACTGCTTTATTTCCTTATATTTACTGTACTATTGATAGAATGAAATCACATATGAATCAGTGTTTAACTTTTATTACAGACTAGCTGAACCCCGCGGTTTCACCCGCGTTTAAAAAGTAAATAAGAATACATATTTAAACATAAATGTCATCCCG
>DWPV01003027.1:0-15992 GCA_018251915.1 Urbanus proteus proteus
TGGGCGGCAGATGCCACTTACCATCAGGTGGACTGCATGCTCGTTTGCTACTTCGATTACATGCAAAAAAAACAATTCATAACTTATACATGTAAATATTTTTAGTCTCTACATTTTTTTTATTTGAAATTCTATAGGGATTTTATCATATTTAAAATATGTTAAAAATGCCAACATTCGTTTAACGTTATCAAGATTATTATTTTCATGAAAATTTACCTGTCATTAATTTAGAATGAATTGTTCTTTAGGAAGTTATTTGGGAAAAAAGGATAGTTATTTAGGAAGAAACTTTGATATCTTGGACTTATCGTATTCATACAAAGGCACTGTATTAGTAAATTTAAATGTTTATTTCCTATAATTTATTCTAAGAAATTGTATAGGTAATAGAATTACATTTAAGAGTGATACTAGTCGGATGAATTTCTGCCTTCAACTAAGGGTTCGAATAAGGGCAAGGAATCTTTACACTTTTATAGAACTTTCATTCATAAAGGCCTAATCTTGTTGTTTTGTTATTACTTGTTGAAGCAAGTGATCTATCCAAACATGTAATAAAAATATGTATGTATGTTTGTACATAGCATGCATTCGTACATATTTGCAAAACATAGTTTAATAATTGACAGAGAAGAACTAATGTTAAACATTACATAATTTTAGGATTTTTCTTTTGTCAAACTGTCTATATTTTAACATCACAATCAAATCTACATACATTATTTCATATCTTGAAGAAACATTTCATCTTATTTTCATGCATTTTTTTTTAAATTTATTTCTATGTGAAGTGCGGATGATATAGAGTGATTTAAGAAGGAGATTTATATAATTTAATGCGTGCGAAGCCGAAGGCAAAAGCTAGTAATTACGAGTATGTAAAACAACAAAAAACACGTGTCCTTCAAACGTCAGATGTTTTACACTTTCTACACTTTAAAGTGAAAATCCAAAGACAATGGTCCCAAAGTGTTACACTAATTCCTTTAACCGGATGTTCGACGTTCA
Organism: Urbanus proteus proteus; assembly: GCA_018251915.1. Classification (NCBI taxonomy): domain Eukaryota; kingdom Metazoa; phylum Arthropoda; class Insecta; order Lepidoptera; family Hesperiidae; genus Urbanus; species Urbanus proteus. The sequence goes on from DWPV01003027.1 coordinate 1,012, forward strand.
CGGTTAGTTACACAAGTTAGTACAACTTGTAGTTAACTAAATAAAATATATCGTTGAACATCACTACATAAGTGCATAGTCTATATATAGTTAGTACAACTTGTCATCAAATAAATAAAATATAATAAACATCACTCGATTACTACATAGGATAAAACAGTCGCTTTCAGCTGTCGGTCCCTATGTATTCTTAGATTATAACTACGCAACGGATTTTGATGCAGTTTTTTAATAGATAGAGTGCTACAAGAGGAAGGTTTATATGTAATTTAATGCGTTCGAAGCCGCGGGCAAAAGTTAGTTTTTTATATGATGGAAGAGGCAAAAGAGCATGTAGCCCACCTAATGGTAAGTGGCCACTGCCGCTTACGGGCATCTGTAATCAACCGTAGACAAGATCACCCCCCGGTGTTGCTACCCCTGAGGATTAAGTTGGATTTCTTTGAATATAATTAGCCCCTCCCTCTCTTTCCGTGGATGTCGTAAGATACTAAGAGACAAACCCAGGAGGTAGGCAGTAGCGTCTTCCTGTGGTATCAACATCCACTGCGGTCATCTATACGCAAGCCAAAACACCCCCATTAGGGGAGAATCAATAGACTTAAAATTTCTAATGGGTCACTTGATATAAATCTCTCTAAAATAGAAACTTAACAATATTTGCTTATCAAATTAAATATTAATTAAATAATTTTAATCCTGAACTCAGACAAACAAATAATACACTCCCACTTTAATATGCTTTCTTTTAAACTCTTAATTATTGTTATGTTACTATCATTTAAGCTTGATTAAGTTTTATTTTAATTACTTAATGCTACAGACAGTACCTTAATAGAAGGATTAACGCCTGTGTACAACAAATGCTATTTATAACACTTTCTATTAAATGAAAGTACAATTGCATAATTGAGTAATAAACCTTAGTTTGTCACGTGTGAAGATTAACTTCTTTATTAACCATGTTAATTACTACAATAATAATGCATGAACATTACTGACTTCTCTAAATTACGCTCTAATAGCCGTTTTATTAATTTTTGTTTCAATTGACACTGATTGAAGTAATGCTGTATTATTCGCCAAATGTTTATTACCTGTGCGGATATATTGTCATTCTTACAAGATACATACATATTTGATGATGTTTATGTTATGGTAAACTCTGTTTTTTTATTATATTTTTATTGCTTCGAAGTAACAAACGAGCATGCAGTCCATCTGATGGCAAGTGACCACTGCTACCCATGGACATACATAATCGACCCCAGATAAGATTAAGTCCAACCTAAGGTTGACCACTGATGCATTGCTACTCGTGAGGACTGAGTTGTACGCCTCGGATAAGTATGTCTCCATTACCACACCCTTCAGAACAGAACACAGCAGTGCTTAACACTGCTGTTTTAAGACAGAAATACGAACCACCAGGGGCGCTACTACTATTAAATTAGTATTTAAGGTAATCTAGTATTGCTGTCACGTAAATTCGAATAAAATACTATTTTTTCCTCAGGGATGCGTCTGGAGAAGAAAAATTAAACGTCAAATTCGCGCCAGGAGAGTTGAAGGAAGCAGCCCGGACCTTTGAAGAAGGTAAGGGAATCTTATAACATTCTTAGATAATACGTATCTACATACGAGTACTAAGTAAGGCAAACGACTAAAAGATTCCTTAGGTTTTTTTTATAACATGTAAATAGCAAAAGAGCTTTCAGTCCACCTGATGGTGAATGGCCACTGCCGCCCATGGATATTTGTAAGCTACTTCGATCATATAATTTTTTTTTTAAATACTTTCATATGCGTCGAGTAAAAAAATGTTGTTTAGAAATCACAAAAAGATACTTCATTTTATTTATTTAACTTGACAACAAATATAGCCATGTACAAATAGTATATTAAATTACTAAAATCTATAATGCCACTGTGAATTCGACTTTTTCGAATTTTTTAAAGAAAATATAAACACTTATAAAACTACCTTAATTAAATACTTATTCGTATCACCTTAAAAATATATTTAATCTATATATTATTAAAACCAACGTTTCGATGAATGAAATGTGCAGTAAGTGCTTACGTCACGAGCCCGGCACGGCCTTGACCGGCTACGTTGTATGCCGTAATAGGACATTGACTCTACAATCTCTACTCTCGACTACATTCATATATTATTACAAATGGTAGAGTTTGTGCGTGTTTGGTAGTTTAAGTTGATGACATTTTTACTAGTGTCTCTTGTCATGACTGTTGTTTTAACTTATTATTGTATTTTTTACAAATTAAAGAGATTAAATAATTTTATTTCTCGTCAAATATAAGTAGATTCTAGCTTTGAGTAAGCCTAAGGAAACTATCCCCGGGTTCACTTGAATTTGTGTTTATTTTAACTATCTCCGTAGAACTTAGAGAAGGTTTTTTTTAATATACTTATAAAACCCTAATAAAAAATATTATTTTTATGGCCCGCATTTAATTCTAGACCTAAAGTATATAGACTCTAAAAACGCTAAGTAGGTACCAAAAAATAAAAAAAGATTATTTTACTAAGTCCCAAAAAATAAAAAGTTTTTTTTTAATTCAAAATATATACTATAAAAATGGAGAAGGTACCGTTTTAAATTTATTTACAACAACATTAACTAAGATCATGCCTACCTCAAACCTCAAACCGCCAGCCCTGAGTCCGTCGGTCAATGCCCCATTACGCGATAGAACGTAACTGGTAAGGTCACTGCGCGTGTGACGTAAACGCCGCTGTTACGTATTGTTTACATTGTATTTGTATTATATTTATAACGCTTTTGATATTTTATTTGAAGATGATAGATATAAGTGTGCATACCTGCTAAATTTCACCTAAGTTGCGCTTCGAAATTAAATTAAAATCAAAATCATAAATCTCGGTCGATTAAAAAATCAAAAAAGTCGGACAATTATTTTTTGATTAAAATTTATTCGTTAAAAAACTACAAGAACGGAAAAAATCAGTAAAAGAAACTTCAAAATACACATTTTAAAAAAATATTTACGTATTCGGCTTACATTAAGAACGTGTGAAGCTGGAGCTTAATATAGCTATCTATAAAAATAAATAAATGAAGTATCTGTTTGTGGTTTAAATTATTTTTTATAAAAGTATACGCGATACCTATAACGAAAACGCCATTTAAAAAATGTCTGTTTGACTGAGGTAATCTTCTAAACGGCTGAACCGTTTTGGTCGAGACTTTCACCGGAAGATAGCTAAAGGTCTAAGGCGTAACATAGATTACTTTGCTTAAACCTATCTACTCGAATTGAAAAAGAGGACAGCAAAGCATTCTACATAAAAAGATAACACTGAACAATTTGTAGTAGATCTATTCCGCAAAGTTAAGGAATTAATTCAAAGCACACAAGGTATAAGTCACACCCATCTCAGAAGCAACCAAGTTTGGTCACCCCTAATGAAAGATGTGGCAACCCTGAATAAAGTGAAGGTGTGGCAACCCTGAACGGAGTGTAGGTCAGTGTCTTACGCGAGAGAACGCAACCGATCAATGTCAGGCGCGTGACGTAACTCTTACGTAGCTGACTTACATAAGGCGACCTTAGTCCTCAGGAGTGTCAACGTATCTGGGATCAGTTTCAAGTAGTATCATGTTCTGTATAGAGTTAGATGTCCATGGGCGGCAGTGACCACTTGATAGTAAAGTACACGCTTGTTTACTCCATAATGGTTAGTGTACTGTTCACTTTCATCCATAAGATTCTACACATTATTATTTAGTTAATTATACTTAGCTTCGGGTATAGTATCTGCGCCTAGCGACTGTCTACCACTGACCCTCGTCGATCACCGCGCCCTCTAGCGCCCGCGCAGTGCTTCAGCCGAGACGACAATATCAAAAATCAAAATCAAAATCAAAAATATTTTATTCAAAGTAGATTCTTCACAGAATTATTTTTGAACGTCAATAATATTTTTTCTGCTACCACCACTTCCGAAGGTGTTTAGTTATGGAGAAGAAGCGGCGCAAGAAACTCCATAACACTTATCTTTTAAAAAGAAATGTTTCATGTACAATGTCAGCTTACACTAACTACTGTCTAAGAACATGTGGAGCTGGAGCTTCACCAGACCATACAGTTTTGTCGGTCAAATACATACTCATATACTCATTAGTATTATACTCTTACATATAAACACATGTCCCAACTTTCAATTGTAAAACACTACAGTTAGCATTTCCGACAGAAGTCCCTTTGCTCTGTTTGGATTGAATAGCTCGTCTTCTTTTTCCTTCTTCTTATAGTGTAGGGGCAGACAATTCTTTGTGGAATAAGAACCATGGATGTTTAACAAAATAACCAAAAAATGATTTTTTTTTATCTTTTTCTCTATCAGATATCGAATCTGATACCTTCTGTGGGACTATCACTAACATTTAAATTTATGGACCACCCTCGACTGTTGTGTGATGAAAGACATATTATACGACTCTTATTATTTGACAACCCGCGCCACAGAGAGGTCTAAAACACAAATATCTGAGTTATGAATTTAGATTGCTGTTCTGGATATGGATATTTGTATTTTCGTCTTTGTGTATGTTCAGAAAATCTAGTTCAAGTGTATCCTACTATAGCTATAAGTGCAGAAAGTGTTTTTGGGCACCCACAACACCCACAGACGTACAAACACTAGAGCGTAGTTGAAGATATTTATCTGTGCCTTATACTAAAATTTATTTTATTTCGCAGCTCGCGGTAAAATCAAGAAATACACCCCGCTGCTTGCCGGTATCGGTGTCAAGGTTATTGCTGTCGTAGGCCTCCTGTTTGGAGGCCTGACGCTCCTCGTGACCAAGGCCTTGGTTGTCGCGAAGTTGGCGTTCTTAGCTGTGGCTGCGCTGGGCATTCATAAGTTCCTGAGCGGTGGCAGTTTGAACAATATTAGCGGAAAGGTAAGTTGACTTTATAATCGAGAAATAACAATTTGGATTAATATCTTAATATCAAGTGTATTATAATTTTAAACATCAGACCTTAAAAAATAAGGATTTTATAGATATTATTCATGTGGAAGTAAAACTTCTACTTTGTCAGCTATAATATTTGACAAAGTAGAAGTTTTTCTTAGCAAAAAGTGTGGTAAGGCAAACTTATAATATGTATAAAATTGTAGTAGCAAACTAGCTTGCAGTCTACATGATGGCAAGTGGTCTCAGCCGCCTATGGACATCTCTAAATAACTCCTCAATGAACAGAACATTACAGATGTATTGCTACTCGTAAAGTCTGTAGAACTAAGATAAATATAATAAATGGCCTCCAATTAATTTATTAGTAACTAGATTAACCAGCTACTAATATAACAGAAATTTTATTTGTGGCGGATCATCTATCCATCGCTGGACATTCACATCCTTCCACCGCTTCAAGTGGAAATTGCTGTTTGATACTTGTACGATTGCTAATTTAAATATTATTCACAGATCGCCAGCTTCCAATCCTCACCACAACAATGGTCATCTCCAACAGCATCAGCCGGTACATACCCTTACGCAAGATCCTCCAGCATCGGCATAGGACAGGATGCTAACGACCTCGCATATAAGGGACAAATACCTTCGTAACTTAAGTAAAAGTCATATTACGTCATATTATTTATAATTAAAAAATAATCATTTTCCTACTCTGCTTATGTTTAAGATTAGTGCAATGATTTCATATCTATATTGCATTTGTATTTCTGTAACATTGTTATCACATGTCAATTGAATGTCAACTCTCTATAATATTGCTAGTTCAATATGATTCTTACTATAGTCAATAGTGGATTTGTTTTAAAAATTACATAAAAATTATTCCAACTACAATATAGTGATTTTCAAAATCTTTTTTCATTTTTTAACCATATTGCATTTGAATAATTTTAAACTTTCACGTATCAATCTTCAAATATTAGAAAAATAGTATTATACAACGTAATCATTACGTTTTTGAATAATTCTAATAGTTATTAAATTATTTTTAATTTCGTCTTCCAATAGAATAATTTTCAGATCGTTTAATTATTTTTTTTAGGTAAAATGAACAACAATATTATACACGACTATTGAAAATATTTGCAATAAATAGATAGTACACAATTAACTTTTTTATATTGAGAAAAGTCGCAAAATCAATTAACCTGCAAAACAATAAACAATACAGTATGCTGTATTTCAATTTTTGTTAAAAAATAGAGATAGAAAGTTGTGCTTTTCCAATGATCTTATTATTTTTAAGAATTAATTTATAAATGCATAGATTAAAATTATAATTTTATTGTGTGTTTGTTATGAAGCTTTAAATATTTTTTGAATTATATCGAATGCTGAATTTTATGGTGCAAACGTTTTGATTTATAAATTTTATAGATTAATTTTATTTCTTATACATTTTAAAATAGTTCTTTAATAAATGCATTTTTGTTTTGAAAATTTTAATAGGATGTTACTAAAATATTTTATGTTTTATTGATTTTATGAACAGTTATTAAATCATTTTTATTATGTTCAATTTTACTATAGCAGAAATACTAACAAATCATGTTTTATTTAATAAATTAAATTAAGTTACAAGTATATTACATAAATGTATAAATGAGAAACAATTTGGAATGCACAGGGTAATAAGAGCGTTTTGGGCATTTTAGCCATATTTTAACAAAGTCTTTTTATATAATAATATATAAAAATTATTTTGATTATATTATATACTTTATTTTAAGCTGTATGAAGTTAGCTGTAATAATAATAATTTAACATTATTAAATATTTTTTCATAATTGTAATACTTACGGGTTTTGTAGTGTCATTTAGTAATGAACCAAACTATTACATTTTAATTATTTATTGTTACATTAAGCTAAAATAAACTGACTTTATTTATTGTAATCTAACAAATGTATTTTTATTTGATATTAACGCGATAAGGGCTATGGATAACAAAAACTGTACTGAAATAAATTATTAAAATTATATTATAGTTTTTTTTTTTATTTACATTGAATATTTTCAAAAGCATAATATAATTTGCTTATAAAATGTTAAACATAATAAAAATTACAAAAGCACTTAAGAGCCATATAAGTACTTGTTACTTTATGTATCTTACTTAAACTTCATGTATTGTACCTACAAAAATTCATGAATACACAAAAATACACGAAATTCACATTTGTTCACTAAAGGGACGCGTATGAAACACATAACGCCATCTATCGAGCGAGCTACGTAAACAATTTTACCATACAAGTTTCTCAAAGTTACTTAAAAGAATATAAGTTATACACTTAGCTATGAACACTTCTCGTATTTTATCTTATTTTGATACGCTTGAACTATTAGTAACTAGGAGTAGTAAACTTTTAACTATTCTAACCTAATCTAATCATCCAAGGATTCCAAGGCATCTCATCTAGATTGGATTCTAATCCTGTCTGAAGTTGATTATAGATTCATATTGGCAATTGCCATTTACCATAAAATAGTACATAGTTTTTTATATAGTCTAAGTAGGGTAAACGAGCATGCAGTCCACCTGATGGTAAGTGGCCACTGCCGCTCATTTACATCTGTAATCAACACCAAATAGGATCATAGTCCTACTTGAGGTTGACAACAGATGCATTGCTGCCCCTGAGGACTGAACTGGAACGCTCCAGATAAGTATGTCTCGCTTACCACACCCTTCAGACCAGAACACAGCAGTGCTTAACACTGCTGTTATAAGGCGGAAATAGGTGTAGCGGAGGTGCCGCCGGAGTCAAACTACATAGAGTTCTACCACCTACTTAAATCAAAAGTGGTAGAGCCCTTATCTGTCTCGTCACTTATAAAGTTTTATAAAACTAGTATTAGCCTTTTTCATTAGATAGACGTATTAAAATATACAGTCTACAAATAGTATTATTGAGTCAATAAAGTTCCTCTCAGGGTGTTGCTGTAAGTAAGCAAGACTAGTAATCTACATATAGTAATCTACGGAGCTTGAAGGTGGCTATCCAAATTTCATGTTTCTAACTTCAGTAATTTAGACTCTATGATATTAGTCTGTGTAAGAGTAAACATCATTATAAGTAGATATCTTTACAAATAAATAAAATTAAAGTGTTTGTTTGTGATTTAAAAATAATAACTTTTTACTCAACTTATGAAACTATACACGATACCTAAAAGAAAAATGCAATTAAAAAAAGTTATCTGTCTGTCTTCTAGTGTGTTTGGCTGAGGTAATCTTTTAAACGATTGAACCCATTTTAACTAGTTAGTTTGTTTATAGAATAAAGAAAGTTTATAAATTTTGAACCTACAATTTAAAGTTGTATAAGCACTGTTACTAACGTAACATTCAAATGCAATACTCTTTAAAATCTTATCGACAAAGTTCAATAAACAGAAAGTTTATTACGAACTTTCAAATTCATTACATAATATATCATGTGTCATAAAGCATATTTTTATTAGAACTATTATATAACATAGAGAAACGTAATTTCTCTCATCCTGAAAATCATCATTCCCCCTCTACAGTTATTTAGAAACTAAACAGAAATGATGTAGAGACCCACTTTTATACTAGTTTTCAATTGCTTAGCGCTTGTAAAAAAGAATCACCTACCATCTTCACACACACTTGGAAAAACATGTGTGTATACAATGTCTGTATACGCCTTTCACTAACTCACACTCGCACAAAACGCTCGGAACATAGAAAGCGTTGAGTAGGATTTTCCTAAACATTTTTATAAATTCATAGAGTTACAAGGAAAGCAATCAAACATATAAAAGTATAGTCGTTAAATATATTCTTAAAAAGAGTTATTTTTTTAAATTACCAAACATTTTTCATTATACACTATATTAACACATAGCGTATGATAAATTCAACAATGTTGCATCAATTATTATTAGTAATCTTCATCTTTATTATATAACTTTTTCCTAACCTAACAAAAAGGTAGTTAAGTATGGTTTATTCAAATGCCCAATTATATTTACACTATCCTTATTGTCCTCCGTAATATTATAATCTTATTAGCGTAGCACAAACGTAAATCACAGTAATCTCTATAAATATATCATAGGTATTCATTGCTTTTGATGTTTTATTTACGGAAATAAATCAAAAACAATAATTCATACAACTTATAAATAAAAAGTATTTTATATCCGAAATCATTAACATGTAATTTATTTGCTTTGTTTTGTTCCATTAACAATATTATCGTGTAACATTTTATAGCAATGTTTTAATCAAAAATATTTAGTCAAACAACGTCTCTACAGTTTTTCGGAACCTCGAGACGGATCCAACCAACTTTCTCTACCACTACATTGAAATATCTGTGTGTGAGTGCCACTTTCACTTTACGCTACGTTTTATTTTAGTGACGTTCATTTATTTTAATGAATTATTAATAATCTCATTCGTTAGTGACATTGGTTTGGATATTCTACAAAATGTGAAGAAAAATAAAGTACCCATTTATTCCCAATATATACCTACGAGTATAACCATTTTCTTTAATTTAAAAAGATTTACTTTTGGTTATATTCCAAGAATTGATGCTCTTTGGACACTTTTAATGTAAAGTATAACAAAATCCAAAAGAAGTTATAGATGGTCTTATTTTTGTATTATATATATTTTTCGATTAAGCACAAATAAGGACATCCACCACGAATAGATTTTATAAGTAAATTTATGTTACCATCCATCCATCAAGAAATACATTTTTTTGTATGCCTTTGCTGCCCTATAACACTTAGGTAGTACACGGTCTAAAAACTTCATTTAAATTGTTGTATTTCGATAAAATCTCATTTATTTCGTGTTGAAAATTCAATCCAACAATGATACTATCAAAAAACGTGATTCTCCTCGATTATTTATTAATTGTATCAAGCAAAATGCATTAGATTTAAGCATAATAATACGAACACCTTATCATTCGATTGTTATACCAGGGAATGCCTGATACCCAATAATGAGCTAGAATGAGGAAAGATGAGATGTGGCTGAATACCAACCACAATCCACCTAAGGTTTACAGGTTGATCTTGCGTAGTGTATCAAGATATCGAATCTGTCGATTTTGATGAGTATCTGTCGATTAATTTCAAAGTTGGTAGAGCCCTTTGTGGTGCGACTCCAGCGACTCCACCGTCACACCTATTTCAATCTTATAAAGCAGCGTTCAACGCTGTTGTGTTCTGGTTTGAAGAGTTGTAAGAAAGGCATACTTACCCGAGGGGTAGCAACGCATCTGTGGGTGACTTCAGGTAGGGCTGTGATCTTGTCGGGAGTTGATTACAGATATCTATATGCGATGGGCACTTACCACCAGGTGGACTGCATGCTACTTCGATTATATAAAAGACCAAAGACCAAAGGATCAATACTAATAACTAAGCAGTAAAATATAGTTCGGCTCCTATGTATGGATATCAATGTGCATGACACAGATATAGATAAAAGATATTTAGTGATTTGAATTATAGCACCATTATAGCCACACCCACTTCCTTACAAAACTGACATAAACCTCCTATCTTCGAGTTTGAAGTGTCAATCATAGACCTCACAATCAATAAGGTAGTTTTGAACAAACTCTGGTAAAATTTGTTTCCGAAGCTGGTTACAGGCGTTCATGAAGGACTTCTAACTTACTTTAAACTTATAGTCTTCAAGTCTAGTTGTCTTTTCATAAAACACTGAATACATCTTATTATTTTACAACAAACAATTGCTAACGACTTGGCAATTACTGAAAATAGTTTATTCAGTACATTTGTTATTACTGATCCTTTTAATACTAGGTTAACTTCGTTAACTTGCATGTAGAATTGAACATCAAATTGCATTCCGCAATGTTACAAAGAAACAATAATAAAGACATTCTGAAATGGTTTCATTATCAGGGTTCACGTTATTAAACAACAATGTATGTATATTTTGTCATATTCGTATATTTTCTTAAATTCGAGTAAGTGTGCAATAAAGTATATTCTATTCTATTCTACGTATGTTCAATGAAAGGTTAGAAATACTCCACCTCAGAACTTTGTCTGTACAACGTACAGAGCAAATACAATTACTATTTGAGTTTAACACTGAAAATCATCCATAAAATTTCCAAAGCAGACATTGTTTACGATTTTGTAACATCGGAGATAAACAACATATTCCTCGAAGCGTCTTCGTCTCCGGCACCTGCATGTCCATTAGTAGAAAAAAATCTTTCACCGCCGTCGGAATTTGGAGTGGCGGCCGCTTACGCACCTTTCTCTTAGCTTTCACACTGAGATCAAACAAACAACCTCTTTGCCCTCGATGGGGAAACACCATTAATTAAAATGTCATAACTACACTTAAACTTCACGCGATTTCACCCCTTAAATCTATTCATATAGAGAGTATAGTACAAGGAAGTATACGAAGGCTGGTAGACAGAGAAGACTGGTTTGTAAACGTGGAAACAGATGTTCTCGAAGTTTCCATTTTTTGTATTAATTTTAGGTGCGGCTGAGATTAGATGCCCACCCACTGGGACTATTTTCCATCCGCTCGTTTATTTAAAGAACTAATTGATGGGAAAATAAATTAGACATTTATCAAAAAGATCCAAATTAATAGCACTTTCCCATTCATTTGGAGCTGAATAAATTTTGGTGACCAGAATATGGTATAACGAAAACTTTAGAATTAATATTTCTACTAAATCATCAATTAAAATCATACAATATTAAGATTAATTCGAAGAACTATTTCTTATGAAACTCAAATGTTTTTTTTCTAGATAACTACACAATTTGAAAAGAATAGATCAAACTTAAAATTCCAAAAAACTAAATAAACTCTGACGTTATTTCGACTGTAACAAACTAACATTATCTAGAAACTTCAAATCAATATATTCCCGATGAAAATGTGTTTGAGTAAAAAGTAACAATTCTAGAAACATATAAGGCAGATGATAATGATCACTAAAAATGTGTACCAAAACGTAAAAAAACCATTTTAGAGCGCTTTCATAGTCCTACGAACTCCTCCAAATATTCATGAATATACAAAGCAGTTTTTTAATGAAATAAAGCCAGATCTGAAATAACGTTCTCTAATAGTCTAAAAATTACATAACATTCTCCGAAATCGGACCTTCATGTTTCGCAACTAGCCGGATATGTTTTTTGCGTCCGTCGAAGGTGAAAGTGGCTTGAAAGTGTGAAAGTGAGCAGGTTTGCGAATGGCATCCGTGAGTACTTGCGAGGTGCGCACAATGGTTAACGTCACGATTCATAGTCGAATCATACACTTGTAAAAGTTGTTTGTTTAAGATGTTTTTGTTTATAAGCTTGATATTTACGAGACTTTTTCTAATTCTAATTATGTTCACCTATGTTTTTATTCACATTATTTTATTTTAAAACACTTTATTTCAATATTTCTTTGGTTTTTATTCACAGTCTCAGCTCTAAATTGCAAGATTTTATTTCTAATTGTTGTGTTATTATTTTTGCCTATCTTTTTAACATCTTTGATTTTTACGTCATCGTTACAGTAAATCTATGAAACTAAGTATAAGCCTTGAACGGAAGTGTTAGTTTCTATTCTATTCTTTTATTTTGAAATTGTAGTAGATAAGCTATTTTATCTAACGTTTTCCCTACTTGCATTTTTGTGACTTTCCTCTCTAATTTACTCTAAGTTAATTAACCTTATTAATTCGACGTTCATATCTTATATCATATCCGTCTTAATTTACTTAACTTTTAACTTACGTTTGTAAGATTTCTTTACTTTTCGGAATTTAATCTTTAATTATATTATTTTAAATCCTACCAACGTCATCAATATTTCCAATCTCTTGAACCTTAAGCAATCATAAAATTCTAAAATCCAAAAATTTTAAACTGCAAATTTTCTAAAATTCTAAAACCCAACTCCCTGAAAGCCTCATGAAGCCATGACATCACGCGTGACCGCATCCTTAGCAAGGTTATATCACGATGTGAAAGTCGGGCATTGAACCCGGAGCGGCACACTTAAGGCAGTGCGGCTCTCACAACAAGATTGTGATGGATCTTTAGAAATTTTCAAGTGTTTTCGTTGAGATAACAGTTTGTTGATACATGAAGAGGGAAAAAGAAAATAATTGCTAGCTTTTTTACATATTAATGAAGAAAATAATTAGGAATTTCTAGGTAATGAAATATTCAGCGCTTTTTAATTTAATGTGCAGGTTTTATATATTATGAAATTTGTAAAATACATACGAATTAAGAAACGAAATTAATATGGTTAAATATTCATTTACAACAATGTAATTGAATATTTAACATATTATTTTTACTAAATCGCATATCTATGCTTAAACGCACGATGAGTTTTATAAAGTTTTTTTTATAATATTTTGTATAATGTGTAGGTATATATTCTAAACGACAGACGTAGTATAATCATTGTATATAATTATCTATTTGTATAATAATAACACCCAGAATACAATTAAGTCTAAAATATCGACAATTTATTTAATTTTATGGATCTTTTGCTTATCTACTTAGGTAAGCACATTGATTTCTATATGCAATCGGATTTGGCTTGATCTTAATTGGTATTTATGCATAGGATTGCAAATACATAAACTATCTCTACAATAGCGACTATATAGAAAATTATGATTCACTAGGCTGACATCAACTCCATAGTTAGAAGAATGTCAAAAATTTACTTAAAATATGAGGATATCTAAATAAATCATAACCTTAATTACCTATTATTGTCAGTCTAAATTTCATGAAAGTTTTACCTGAGTTGTCTACTTATAAATGACATAAATAAAATAAAAACTGAGTTCTATAACTGAGTAAAAAAATTGTATGTAATTTTATTCAAATAACCAGTTTCATTAAAAAACATTATGTGTATGAAATAATGTATCTAAGACAGATAAAGTAATGTAAATGTACTTAGATATTAATTAGGTATTAAATAACCAGTTTTATTTAAAAGAATTATGTGTATGTATGTTTATGGAATAATGTATCTAAGACGAAATGTATAATTACTTAGGTATACTCTTAGTCAGAAAAGTTATCATGTCGTTATATGAAAAGGGAATTATTTCAAAGTAGATAGTAGAATATCAGGTAAAAACAAATTACTTATTTTTCTTCTTAAAGTAAATGACGTTTTCTACACGTTCCAAGACTGTATCAGACCCACACAAAGAACATATCCACATAATACACACATATCCAGACCCAGAACAGAAATCAAAATTCATAATTCTGATATCCACTTGACTAGGAATCAAACCCGGAACATTTGGGGTTATAATTATCCGTACCTACTGCAATGATCACACATTCTATATTATACATGTAAATGGTAAACCTTGCTTTAACCAGGAATCAAACCTCAAAGCCGTCTATTCCAGTCATAACACAGAAAAACGCAAGTAAAAACAAGTGAACATTAATAACGAACTTGACTTCTATCCGCGAGAAAACTTTCACAGTAACGTTATATATACTTATGTATTCCGAACCTTATTATTGTGGAAATAACGTTGTGTTTGTCGTTCGTGGCCTGATTTTCCATCCTACTGGCTTGATAAACATGTATTTATGTATTTGGGATGGTAGAGGAATGTCGACCAAGCTGCCCCAGTTTGCGAGGCCTAAGTCGCTAGAATTCTAGGTGAAATTACACGTTAAACGGGTGAAAAGAGTGTTTTTGAGGGTAGAATAATACTAGATTCGACTCTGCAGTCACCATCGCTATATCATCACTGCATAACATAAAACAAAGTCGCTGTTCCGCTGTCTATCCCTATGTATGCTTAAATCTTTAAAACTACGCAACCGATTTTGATGCGGTTTTTAATAGATAGAGTGATTCAAGAGGAAGGTTTATAATTAATTTAACGCGTGCGAAGC
>DWPV01003028.1:0-15991 GCA_018251915.1 Urbanus proteus proteus
TTGTATTATTCATAAATGCTGCATAAATGTTGTTCCTATCAATATCATTCCTGGATTTCTCCAACTAACTCAAAAGTAAACATAACCATTCCATCACAATTAACAACAGCTATCTTGTTTAAGTAAGACTTAATAAATATAATATAAATTAATTAAATATAAAATAAATAAAACAAAAATGAAACAACAAGTTATGTATTAAAATAAATAATTTAATCTTAAACATATCACAACGACCACAAAAAATAAATAATAACTTAAGACTAGGGAACTTAACCTACGCTGTGTACTTTTTCGCTATCAAATGCTTCTGGTTCATATGAAAATCTGCAACGTCCTTACAGCAAATTAAAAACAGTAAGTAAAGAAACGAGTAAGTTAACACACGTAAAAATGCTGTACTTTTAAAAAAATGGTGGGCTACAAAAATTTGTCGAATAATCGATTTGTCTTCTGCAGTATCGCCTTAGTTAAACTATTTCTATAAAGAAGTCAAAATCGAAATGACAATCGTCTTCAAGTGACAGTATGAAGAACTCAGTTTGCTACGGGACTCTTAATCCTAATATGTAATCAAAGTATTTAGTCGTCTGAAGGTGGCTGGGGGTCAGTGACCTTTCCAGCTACTACCACGAGGTTGTCTAATCGATCCACTATGAAGAACAGGAAGGGATGCTCCACAGAGAAGCGACGCGGCATTTTGGTCTCGTGGAGTGGCTGGTTCTTCAGCTCGACAACTCCGTTGGAGACTGCGAAGACAAGATTAATTCAAAATATTAACTTTATTATTACAAACAACTGGTGTTAATGAAATGTAAAGTCATCTTTTGTATTTAATGGAATTTAATTTTCAGTCACATAGGGAAATGCAATAGTCGTGCTTAAGTATGCTTTATCCCTTTTAAATTAAAGTAGTTTTATAGACTTTGACTCTTTGAAATTCCACGGCGACTGTAATAAAATTGTTTAAGCATCTTTCTAAATCCAAAATACTCTTATAGCCTCAAACAGTCCAACAATCGGATAATTATGACATGTGCACTTGAACCTTGGATTTAGATTTTTATATAAATCCGTTATATTAAGAACTTGCAAGTACTTGCAAGGAATTGCAAGTACAAAACCGTTATTTGATTAGGCATTATCAGCTTACCTCCAAGAAGCGATGACGTGACACCAGCATTATCAACTCGAACTGCCACATTTTGTACCAGCTCTTGCACGAAGAGCCCTTCCTTCGCTGACACACCAGACAGCTCTGCTTCACGACCGAAGATACTGCTTACGCCAAACTATAAATAAAAAAGATTAATTGCATGAGAATGTTTTCCATGAAAACATTTGGATTTACTACGTTTCATGGTTATTGACAAGACGATGTTGGATAGTAACGGTATCATATAAAGAGTAACAAGATTGAATTTAATATCAGGAGTAACACATGTGTGTGATTGAATTCTGATAATGTCGTTATTTTAAGCTATGTCATTGGACAATAAAATTGCAGATGTTCGTAAGCGATTGTGATCATTTACCATTCATTATTAAAAAAATCTTTAACCAGAAAATATGTACGACCGTAATATTGACTACAAAATAATACATAAAACAGAGTATTTTCCTCAAGAAGCAGCATCTTGGAGATGATTATTCAAATATTTTACGTCATTTCCGTGATATAAAAGAAGATAAGAATGTGGTTATGATAAAATAATTGCAGTTATCCTTCAGATTTTATATAACATGTTTTTTTTATTCCTTTGCATTTTTAATATAAAATATCAATTATAGCGTAATTATTTTTTATCTTTAATGCATTTTTCAACATTAATAAAGATAGTTATAATTGTGGTTTAAGTATCTTTTCTATTTCATTCGTCGTCCTCTACCCGTTATTGTCCCACTGCTGGACACGGGTTTATTTTTATAGTGAGGGATTTAGGCCTTAGTCCACCGCGCTGGCCAAGTACGAATTGGTAGACATCACACACTTTTGAGAATTTCTAAGAGCTCTCAGAAGTGCAGGTTTCATCACGATATTTTCCTACACCATTAAAGCAAGTGATAATTAATTTCAAATACGCACATAAATCAGCAACGTGCCTTGGTTTTGAACCTCGGACTTTTCTTTCATTAACAATCATAAAATAATAAATGTTTTATCATCATTATGATATATGATGCCATATTTATTGTGGTATATAGTTGCTGCTGTTAGTTAATAGCATGGCAATATTATTTCAAACATAACTCTAAAAATAAATGTACCTTGGCTAAAGCAGCCACCGGTTTAGTGGTGGTTTCAACATAGTAAGTTGGGATAGAAACATCCAGCTCTTCATCACTGAGGCTCTTCTGAATCTCTGAAATAGGCGCGGCGGGCAGATCGGCAATGAGACGAGTCAAGCCGTCCCTGGATCGAGGGGTGACCACTAAGAGTGCGTATCGGCCTCCCTGTAATAAAAGAAAAGAGCCCAGATTCAAAAATATGTTGTGGACTGCAGTCATTATTATCGTGGCAACATCACATGATGTTTTTGAAGTATATTCTACTTTTCATGTTATACTTAAATAAGAATGATGGAATTATCGTAAACGCTACATTGTTAAGTATAAATAAAACACATTTAAATAGACTTTCATGTTTTAAATTATTGACAAAAGAATCAATAAAACTGATCAAGAAAAAGGGAGATGATAGAGTTATCCATAAAAGCTTTCGAAGACAAAACGTCGATTTCGTAGTTGCGTAAGACACTTACATCGTATGGTAAAAGAATAGCTTCACTGTCTAGGTCGGGCAGCTGTGCAGTCTTGAAGGTACCACGTGTCTTCATCATGGGAACTTGCTTCTTCTCTGTGTTGGACTTGTAGAAGACTCCAGGCTCGATGGTGTCGAAAGGTTTCTTCCAGGAGCCGCGGAAGTACATGCCGTTGAAGAGCAGCATCAGTGCACTTGTGGCTGAAGAAAGTATGAAGAATAAAAATAATGAAATTGAATTAAATTTTAAATTTAAAATAGAACTTATGTTACGACAAGCTGGTAAGCTACGAGAATGTATTTAGCATAGTATTCTTTTGTTACTATTCAAAGTATGTCCGAATGAGTGTTATGAAAAACTAGAACAGTTTATGAATATTAGATACATACTTTTGCTAGATTTCTTTCCAACACTGTTTACAGAAATGCTTGAAGTTATGTCGTTTTTGTCTTGCAATACTTTGAGACTTCTTGCATGATTTCTTGCTTCAACCGCGACCATTGTTTCTTCTTCTTCACCAAACTCTTCCTTCTTGGGGTACGTCTTGACCAACTTAATCTTTTCTTTGATGTTTTTAGCAGGCTTATACTCAATTTTAGAAATATCTACTTTCTCCGGTTTGTCTTCAACAGCGAAAGAAATGAGTTTCTCATTGGTTTCCTTAGGTGGCATTAAATCGGGAAGTTCCTCAATCTTTTTGTTGTCTTCTACCTTCTTTTCTTCGTCATTAGCATCTTCTGCTTCAAGCTTATCTGTGTACCTTTCAACTGATCTCACATCAGTTAGATAATATTCTTCCAGAACTTTCTTATAATCTTCATTGATGGTATAGTTCTTGTAAATGTAGAAGTAATTTTTCAATTCTGGTTGATTCAATTTATATTCATTCCTGAATTTAAGCCTTTCCATGATGTATCGGAACGTTTTTCTTGTCAAGGCTGGATCGGCCGGTAAATGTAAAGCTGTGGTAAGCTGCTCTCTGGTTTCCCCACTCGCTCCTTCAGCCAGTATAGCGAGAATAGCTGAATAGCCAAGTGGTGAAAACGCAATATTCTTGTCATCGTCAATGTATCCCTGAAATAATAGACAATGTTTCGTATCAATAAAAGATAGGTAATAAACTATTTTCTTTATAAGTATATGTGTACATATTTTGTTCTGGCACTTTTTATGTCAATTTTTACATCAATTTATGCCAAACATTGAGCATTCTACGTATAATTTAGTACAACAACTTATGTTTGCTAAGTGCAACGTATAGTAATCGTAAGTTTGCTATTTTTTAATTATTTTATTAATTACCTGCATAATCGCTGTAGATAACTCATTAGTAGCTTCGCCAATGAAGCTTGTTTCTTTGGGCTGGTCGGAGCGACCGCGTCGAAGCCATCTCGCATTCGCAAGGCCCACTGCCACCAACAGCACTGGAACAACAATAACAATCAACATTAATTTATATCACTAATGTGCTACCCTTAATACACTATCAGATTCGATTGTCGCTTACTTCACATCTATTTATGTAACAATAGGCGACAGCTCTAAGCACTGACATGCATCTAGATATGTCCGTGGCTCTAAGTATATCACGAGGTTTGTCCAATTAAATTTAAATAAATATGAGATGTAAATTCATGTAGACAATACATATTTACAATACAAAATAAAATAAGAGGTGAATTTACTATTTATTGCTAAGTAATTTAAAGAAAATTAAAAAATTTGATTAACCAAATATTAAGTGACACTTTACTTCTACTTCTATTTTAGACGCAATAAAGAAAGTAGATAAGTTGACTCGAATATGATAGTGTATGAGAATATAGTTGTTATTTGTGGTTCGATTGCGGCAGACACGCTGCTAGGTAACAACAATATTACGCCCTAAGGTATTCGGGTTCGAACGGTGTGGTGAAGACATACTCATCTGAGGCATTCCAACCTAGTCTTTACGAAAAGTAACGCATCATAGACCAGGTTAAACTTTTTTAACTACAAAAAGGCTTGCGTTTGGCTTCGATTGTACCTGATGTTAAGTAAGATTCTAATTGTAACTAGGTCAGATTACAAATATCCATGGGAGGTAGTTGCGACTTAACACCACGTTGACTGCATGCTCGATTGTAACGTCTATAATTATCATAAAAAATGTCTGTTGAAAACAAACTTGCGCCACAAAAGACAAACAAAAACTTAGCATGGTTTAATAATGCAAATAGCAAAGCTACTGCAATTATTGGCACGATGGCAATAACTTGCAGTTTCAAATGGTCATGACCTGGCCGAACCGTTAGCCATTGTCTCGAACGGTGATGCCACGCGTGGAACTTGGTCATGTTTACTATTTGGTGTGATAGTCATAGACTTATTGAGTTTGTGTTACTTTTTGAGTTTATGAATGAAAAGAGTTCTCAAGCCATCGTAAAGAGAGTAAACGGTCAACTAGCATTACCTACTTGCAATAGACTTGTATTAGACAGGTAAACCGAAGTATGCAGTTTGACAAACAGAATCTATGAAGCCGATTAATTTTATGAATAATTTTATGATTTGGATTCAAATACCATGGTATTTACTATACCTAGAGCCACTAGATTACTAGTTTACTAATAAAATATCGTGTTTAAATCCAATGCGTTAATCATCAATTAATTAATTTGTGTAAATTATTATTAACACGTCAATTCCGAATATATAAACTGAAGAACTAAGAACTCTCCAATAGAGTTTATTAATTCAATACTATTTTATTATGTTTTTCAATTATACTTGCAACACAATTTTGAAAATTTCAAGCCAAGTATTTTAGCTTATTTATTTAATTTATTCATAATCTCAATGGTTAATTGTTATCTGAGCTGATAGCACCTATCTTTTTAACTTTAGAAACTAGCCTGTACCAAAAGTTCATAAAAACGCTATTCATGTCAAGAGGTCGCTAAAGGGCATAAAGATGTGTTTTCTACGATCAAAACAAGATTATGTCCTTGATTATAAACGAGATAGGACCTTTATATAACTGTGTCATGATATCGATGAGACTGGTTCTCGAGAGAAGCCGGGCGGCTAAGTAGGCCGTGTTCAAGTAGCGGTATACATGCATTTACCCACATAACTGTAACAAGTAATGTGGCTTATGTGATTATAATCTAAGGTTTAGAAAATAGGAAATATATAGACGGAGCGTATGAGAAAAACTTAGTAAAATAGGTACGTGACATTTTCTTGACTGTCACTGAACGAAGTGTTAGTATCTAGTAATGTGGCTAATGTGATTATAAACTAATAAACCTTAGTTTGGAAATAGGAAATACATAGACGGAGCGTATGAGAAGAACCTTTTTCGATAGATACGTGACATTTTTTTGACTGTCATTGAACGAGATGTTAGTTATGTAGTTATACCTACCTAATAATTTGAAATAAGTAGTCCTTTTTACTATATCTTAGTAATGTTTGTTTTCTCTTTAAATGTATCGTGTACAAAAATTCGTAAATAAAATAAATAAATAAATAAGGAGAAAATGTCACAAGATATAGCGAAGTAATACCAACGCACCTCATTGTTAGTAAGGCACTTAAGCAGGAAGCGCCCCTCGCGGTCGTCGGCGTGCCAGTTGAGCTGCACGAGCAGCGGCTTCTCGTGCGGCTCCAGCCGGCGCTCGTCGTCCGGCCCGTGCGTCTCCCACAGCGAGTACGAGCCCAGCGACAGCATGCGCATGTCTGGACGGAACTTCTCGATCAACGTTTCTGGGGACACAGTAGCTATGATTTAGAAAGGTTGTAAGACATTGTTGTTCGACTACAGCAGTGTTTTTGAACTAATGTTTCGCAGCGGCATTCGAAATGGTCCGCGAAGTTTAGACGTTGTTAGTTGAACTAACTATAGCAACACAACTACCGCATTTGTAGCTTATATTAACAGTTATGGAGATATTTAGTGTTGATTTTAAGAATTTGGTTTATTCTATTCATAATTGATCACTGATATCCATGATATAAGAAAATCAGGTTGACCGTATATAGTTATAATTTATTAAAAATAATAGGAGCAATAGATAATCTTCAAACTATAGGTTTATAGTTCTATTATTATTTTAGCTTGTAAAGATTTCCGCCTATTTGAATGATTGTTATACTCATATAGATTGAAAGCTAGAATTTTAGTAGTAAATACATAGTATCTTAAACATATAGCTTAATGCTATAAATACTTTCTGCCGTTTACTTTTTATCAACAATAATACAATTTTAACGATACTAAAACTAAGCAAATAAAAACACAAAACGTTAACGTTTACTATTGTCCAGTAACTGTTACGATACAATCACCGATTATAAGAGTTTTGTCACGTATAAAAATAACCTTTGCATTGGAACGCTCAACGCATCCTGGTTGTAGGCGTGAGTTTATTCTTTCTTACGAGCATAACTGAACAAAATCATAAAATATAATTTAAAATACAAACTTTTTACGATTTCCAGTTTTGTTTAGCATGCAATAGGGCACTGTAAGTGACAAAACTAAACCCTAGGTTCTTATAAAAATAATCTATAATAAAGCATAAATTAAAAAAAAAATCCCATTCTGTAATTAATATTTTTTTTATTTGGATAACCTAAACATAGAAATAGTATTGACGGGACGAGAGATTTTGTTTGAACCTTGGGTAGTTAAATAACGTACACGCGGGCGGAAACTCGTAAAAATTTAGTACTTAGAAAGTCGATTGCTTATATTATACAATTTATTGCTTTCATCGCTTATTTTAAATTATACATTTTATAATTTCCAGTACGTGTCCGTGATCGTTCGTGGATCAATCACACTCACCTATCACATCGCTGACGGTGGCGTCGGAGGCGACGCGGATGCACTTCGTGGCTATCTTCTGACCGGAGTCTTGGAAGTAGAAGCGCATCACGCCATGGAACTCCAAGTTCTGAAATATAATTATAGGTACTACTGTGAATCACAGATGATATATAGCACCACTTCACGTGGCAATAGTTCTTTGTTTATATGTGAAACATTTCCTTTGTATGACTTTAACCTATTGTTATCAGTTTCAAAAACATTTGTAAATAATTTCCAAGGAATATGTAATCTAATGCACAGTTGACAAAAAGGTCGTCAAGTCCGTTTCGCATCGTGCACAGTGAAAGGTTCCGTAGAACAATTATTGGTTGTAAGTTCAAAATCAAAAGTGGGTAATAAATATTCATGAATGTATCATACTATAATACAAGTACGAGTATATCGACAAGAAAACAATCGTTCATTATCTTTTTAAACTGATTGAAAAAAAAAACACAACCATGCAAATTCTGAACACAAGCTTAAAATTGAAGGAGCAGTATTTTATCTACGTATTTAGTGGTAGGTACAATAGTCTTTAAGTAGAATTATGTAGAGTATCGTTCTGTCATTTAGCTACGGAATCCTAAAAAAACGTTATCTAGGCTCATTCTTTTGAGATAAAGTTATATTGACATAGTTTTATCTATGGAAATATGCAACAAGGAAGCATCGCATGTTAACTTTGTGTCTAAAAATACACGCAAGCATTTTCAGCTTCATTGTCAAAACTTTTACGTCAAACTTGGCCTTTTACTTTAATAACGTTCGAAATGATCACAATACTTGTAGAAATGTAGACCGTACCTACATTACGTTCAAAGTTAGTCACGCGAGTATAGAAGTCATTATAATACGGAAATCAACAAATAAAAAGTCCATTTTATGGTTTAGCAAGTTTAAAAATGCAACAATTAAGTTAGGTACAAAAAAAGAGAGCAAAAAGTTTATATTTTTACCTTAAAAACAAATAGAAAATAGACATACAAGAACAAACAATGGGGACATCAGAACAAAGACGTTAAATTGGTGAGCTCATTCTTTAAATTTGCAACAGAATTATAATGGCTAGACGTATGAGTACGGTTCGAATCAATTGATTTCAACTGCGGTGGAAGTGGAAATCAAACTTCCGTAACCATACAAGTACCAACATCATAAACTTTTATTGGTTTTCATTGGATAGTTTGGTTTAGAATAACAGTGTAGCAACTTGCGCGCACATATATGGAGCTTGTGGGATTTCTTTTCGATCTCTATTTAAAATATGCTAACTATAAAAACGAAAAAAATCCTGTCGTTAAACACAATTTTAATGCTGTGAATCTAACCGTGGTCAAAAAAGACGTTTGTATAAAGTACCTATATTCAATAATATAAAAATTTAGACAACGACGTTAGTTCTGTTCGTAGTTCGTACCTCATTAGGCTCGCTGAGTTCGAACAGGTCGAGGCGGTTGGCGTTCCACTGCTGGATCATGTTGCGGAGCGCCTCGCGATCCAACATCCGCTTGTCCGCCGCGTCCATCGTGCAACCGCATCAAGTCAGCCTGAAAACAACGTATACTACATAAGAAACTGGCGTTATATATAAAATTGTATGTATGTTAGTGATGATACTTTGACACCTAAAATAATTTTATAGTCATGATATTAGTCAAGGATACAATTGACTAATTAACTAAGGATACCATGATTTAACTGTAAAAGTGTAGTTACCCAAGTAAATCTAATAAACATTAACATATAACTATGTAGCTTTGTCTAATTTAACAAAAATATACAGAGCGCTACAGTATTTTATTTGTACAATCTAATAAAACTGTAAAAAAACAGTTTAATAACAGCAGATTACTTTCATACTGTGGTTCTGATAATAGAGTTTTGCAACAAAACAATTAAATGATAAATCCCGTCATTTACAGCGATATCAAAAATATTTATCAAATATAACGCGTATTTAACTAAAAACAGATTTCATGGCCTGTTTCTTGGGTAAATTGGCTTGGCAAGTAGTAATTTTATTAACTTACTGAGGATAGATTAAAAATGTACGTTGTTAGGTTCTACAACAGACTACAAAAAGATTGATAGTAAATATTGTTAATGGGTAAAATAATTCAGCCCCGCCTGTTAATACTGCTTCTGATATAACGTGTTATCTGAGTAAATGACTTCGATAATTTATTATCAGATAAATAATATTTTATTTTATTTTTGTATGGATACCGCCTCGTATGTAGGAACATTGTACATTTGTTGTTTGAAAGACACTTCAGGTATTAAAGTACCTACTAAATAAACCAATTACAGAGAAGTAAGTTTTAAATATTCTTAATATTTTAAAGATTTTATCTTTCAAAGCTGTTGAATTTTACAAAGTGTAACACGTCTGACCATTAAATAGCAATATTAAATAAAAAATTACATAAAATAAAAGCAATAGCATAAATAGCAATATTTATATTTTATATGCGAATAGTTTATATTAAACAGTGTCTATGGAAACCGCTCGCCGCGACTGGCGGGAGAGCCAAAATATAGCAAGGTCAGGAGGTAATAAAGTATGTTATTATTTTATCCGATCTTCGTTAACAATTCATAACCCGTAACTCCACTTGATTTATTTGCTAGGCATTGCCTAACTCTAACACCTCACACAATAACGATGCCGACAGAACAATACGTATACGGCTTTAAGTACGTACTACGTAAAAACCCTAATGTACACATCCGTAGCCTTTACCTACCATTTAAAATGTAAAGAATGCAAGTCAAGCCTACCGTCAGTAGGAATAGTTACTTCGCATATGCTGTTACAATGATATAATTTTTCGAGTGTTTACTCATATTTTAATCCAGTGTACAAAGATAACATATAAACACTAATCTATTCATCTGTTATAAGCTAATAGATGAGTGTTAAGAATGATATTGACGGTGATGAGTTTCATCTTATAACAATTCAGCTGCGATTCGTTTAATAGCTATGACTCAAAAACAATGATTCATGTTACTGCTGATTAAAATACTTATCTATTTGCACCGTATCATGTTGTCGCGTATGTAAAGTTCCGGCGATATGATAAGTCGTACATTCATATTTCAGCAGACTCGCTTAACAAACATGCAAATATTGCAAATAACTTTAGACTCAAATATTTATATTGAAAGAAATGTATACTTTCCCAGTTATTTTAACCGGACTTGTTTAATATAAAATTTTAAAAAGTAGAATCTAAAAGTGGGCGGCTCCTGGCATTCATCATGTGCAGGCGCACCTACACACGCGTGTTTGTATTTATAACGTAAACATATGGCCTGCTGGTATGAACAGACTATACCGACGTCCGTAAATCGCGCGTCCAGCGTAAATAAGGACGAAATTTAAATCTGTGGTAAGCTTTATAAAACATTATATAAAAATGATAGTATGAAACTAGTGTTGAACGTTTATGTTTGTCCCCGCTTCAAGACAACTTAATATTGAATTTCTGTTTTTGGTTAGAGTTTGTTTACTTGTATATAAAATTGTACAATTTTAGGGTATTCATGAATGATTCGGGGACGTAGACAGGATCACTTTACTAAAAATATTTACTTACGAATCGGCAGCAGATTTCGCTGATCGATTGATCAGATATCGGAATACATACTCGTATTGTGAAAGATGTTATGATAATAATGAGGATGAGTTGAGATGCAAATCATTGCAAAGTTCCATAATAGTTTCTTAAATCCTACTTAAAATAACGTAGGTGCAACGTCCTTTAATTGATTTAATTCCCATTTTAGCCTTATACTCCAAAAGTGTCTAATGAGCTCAACTTTAAATTAGAAAAACAAGATACATCATATTTAAATGTTAAAATTAATATTTGATTAAAAATAACTATAATTCCTTAAATCATACACCCACCTGATACGTCCTTATCAGTACTAATGATAAACAATGAAATTAACATTCATTTAAAATCATTGTGACACGAAACTCAAGCTAATTAGTTAGTGTGAGGTTAGCCGCCAGAAATGGGAAACCGACACCGGCATCAGCGTTGTTATGGTTGGGGCCGCTTCCGCTACACGCCTGGCTGCGACGCGCGACCTGCCACACTCGCCTCACAACTACGAACCGCGAACCGTTCAAAATACAGAGCGTTGACTCGTAAAAATAAAAACGCATGCCAACTCGCAACTTGCGTTAACTTATTTTTATCCAATAAATACCTATGATACGTAACATTTTCCTGGACGTAAGCCACGATCGATTAAAATCAATTATAAATCATCGATAACCGCTGTATGCACGAAAAAATCCACGCCAGTTTCACTCGCCTACATTCCGATGCAAATTAATATTCATTGCCGAATGCTTGCATGTTATCTTGTTGAGAAGATGTTTGTTGTGTATTAGTGAGCTAGTAACAAAGATGTCAATCGTGTCGGAAGTTCACGCTTGGGCGCCGACCTTGTCCCTTCCTGTGGCGAACGTGCTAACCGATCCCGTACATTTCAAATCCGCTTAAATTACCCAATTACAAAACTACTGAACAAGAGTCGCTAGAGTAAAATTACCACATTTAGTACACACATATCGAAAGTTATTTTCGACGACAGACGCTTGTATGCAATCTTCTTATGGATTATGGATGAAGTCTTGTGCCGTCTATCAAGATATATTTAATTCCGTACTATATAACGATAACTACCGTGCAATGTTAAATAATTAAAGTGTTATAACAACTTATTGTTATGATTACCTTATATTAAGGAAAAGATAAAAAATAAAATAATGACAGTATCTGATAACCAATAATTTATAAACAAATACGTTTCACTGTAAAACCAGCATTCCACCGTGAACAAAATTTACTAAACTGTCCACGCGTAGCAAATAGACGCCCTCGAATTATCGGAACGTTAATGCACCGTGGGAACACGCGGAGTTAAAATAATGCAACGGGTGCAAAAACTGTGAGCCTGAGCACCGACCCCCGCGAGTGCATAGGGGCGGAACAAGTGGACCTGTCGTTACCCCTCGACCACTCGACGCCACTTCACGCCATTATTTCTATTTAACACTCCACTTTCTAATAAAAACATTGTTCTTTTCACAGTTAACTGTCAATGAGTCTTGAAGAATACCAAACAAATAACCCCATTTATCACTCCACACATCGTTATCGCGGTTTTTGTACATAAACTAATCGATATTGTTCATTCTGACTTGAGATTCTGACATGTAACCCTTGTTAGCTCTGATTACCTTTCATTTAAAATATAATACTAACAATTCTATTTTCTACATCCTTAAAAACATACATTTGATATAGATTAAACAATATGTATTGTTTCTTATTGATCTTGCTCATCTTAACGATTACAAGAAATGGTTAACACCTATTCACGTATTTTTTTAGTAAACAAGTTTTATTTACGTTTGTGATTTTTGTAATATGGCCAACCTTTAACATAAACGTAGACTAGCGTGCTTAAAATCATTTTAGGCCATCGTAGCGGTTCAGTACATTAGTCTGCACAACGGAGCCTGTGACAAGCCAGCGAGTACGCGCCGTTCACGTAATCGCGTGTTCAACTAACTCAGGTTACGGGAATCGTGAAACTTGATGTTCGCGATTCGGTTGATGATCGCGACTCGCGCGACACCGTCGGCCGGGCCTGAGAACTCGGCCCCCTTGTGCGAAGGCTCCCATGTCTGTTATGTAACACGCCGGTACTGTTATACTGTGACACGCAACACTAATTGATGCACCAGGCGGGCTATGCAGTCTTCGACGTGTCTGCCGCTCTCCACTCGCACCTTATCTTAGGCCCACAACACGACTAAACATAAAACCGGCTCTCGTATCAACGCTCGAGGTCCCCAATGCAGACGGCCAACGAGTTTTTAGATCTTCTTTATCAATGTCGTTCATTGAACAATGCTCGTCTTAAACGGACATTTCATTCCTTAGAAGTTTTATGCTTCCAAAAAATGCAATTATCAAAGAAATGCAATTTCGAAGAACAACGATAGCAATGACAATTTAAGCCTATAATAAAGGTCGCATTGTATTTGTAAATGGAATGCGAAGGCACTACACTAAGGTACAACCATGACTCACATAGAAGGAACGCGCGCCTCGTCGCCGATTCACTAATAAACACTCCACCCTTTAAACATTCTACTTAAAAAATATTTCTTCCAATTCAGTATCATAATCCTTAAGAACCGTACCTAATGTAATATTCTTTCACATTTCACATAAGTACATTCTTCTACTTTTTCATTATTTTAACGTTTTGTTGCTTTACTATTATATTATTGTATCATATTAAATATCAACAGTTTTCTTAAATCAATTAATTATTTCATGAATCTACTCAAATAAATCAGCAAGAGTAGTTAACTCTTGACACTGTCACTTTGTGTATGTGATTTCAATAAACAAGTTTATCTTATACGGAATTTACTATAAATCTCTCTATAAAGAAAAGAGAGTTGAATCTAGGTTCAAATTACAACTGACGACCTACATAGTGGCGTCTAGTCTAGGCATATTATGTTACAATGTCGATGGCTATTTAAGGCAACCTGTCACATTTCAGAAGCGACTGTGCTCTGACACGTGATACCTTAGGATAAGATATAACAAATTATGAAAAAGAAAACAAACTTTCGGTATTGAAGCGTTTGTACCTTAGATTTAGAGAGTTGTCATTTGGCGAAGTGATAGTAGGGCAATAGCAGTTAGCAGTCGGGTTTCGTTACGGTGCGTCAGAGAGAGCCCGCGAGTTGGCATGTCGCCGGCCGCCACCGCGACCAGCCGGCTCTGCCACGTTAGTATCAACGAGGAGAAAAGTGTGACGACACAATCTCCATTGGTATTTGCGCTCCAACTAATGACCGTGACTTTACGCGCTCACTCTCAATGGGAACGGAACTTTGGGCCGCGTCTCGTCTCGCATCATCGGAGCATTTTTCATTAGGTAATATTAAGGGTACACGCGCTTCGTATGACGTATCGACCTCCGGCCCGAACGAAGGGTGGCCGGAGCCAGGCACGGAGTGGGCCAAGCAATAGGAAGCGCTCTACCTCACGCAGGCATAGCAAAGCAAACATGGCACGAAATATGTCCCAATTTTAGCAGTTTTTCATTGCAGCCGTAATAAAACCATCAATACCATGTGCGTTACAACTTTTTCACCTACCAAAAAAGTTCATACTATTGTACATATTAACAACACGATGCCCGATGATTCTTTGCCGTAATACGTATTTACTAAAAAAAACTTGATAGTTGGATTTAAAGATAAAACTCACACAATAGTAGTCTTACGCCATTGATGTACAGAACTACAGACAGTGAAATGCCATTACAAGCCATTGTTTACAAAATCGGTTTTGTTAGCTGATGGTTAAGTGTTAAATAATGCGTAGTATAGTTCAAGTACGTACTTATTTCGATATAGAACATATCCGAGCGTTACGAAACATTCTCACGTTCAGTAAGCTGATCCGATACAGCAATTTTATGTACGGCGGTGGTATGGTTACCAAAATATAATACAAGTCGTATGATTATAAGTACTTATGCTACTAATATACGCAAATATAGTTAAGTAATTAGTATATTTTGATATATTCTTTACTTTAACATACATATTATAAGTCATCAGAAAAAAGTTACAACATGTCTGAACTGCCGAAAGTTAATATTTATATGTTATAACCATAGATACATACGTTATAACTATATAAATATCCAAGAAATAACGAAAATAGATTTATTAAACGCTTATCTTTCAAAAGTAGTTTTTTATATTCACGTACATAACGGAAATAGTCAATCTCATATAAAAAGAGACTATGTTAATTAATTGGAATACGCAATTTAATTTATTATTGTATATGACGTGAATATTGTAAAACGATACAAAATCACGTTACACTCACCTAGTAATGTCTATATAAGCTTTTCAAATCCCACACTAACCAATGGTGGACGCAAAGCCAATCAGTTGGAATGCGGGAATCGATAGCATCAACTATTAGATTAGCAGAATAGTATATTGACCGCGAGTCACCGGCCGCCCGAACTAGACAATAGCGTACTATTTATCAATTTACACCAGCGACTGGCCCACTTGGGTTCCTCTTCCCAGTATCTCAATGTTATCTCTTAAGTCAAATGATAAACTCGTCTTAATTAAGCGAATTATTAAATTTGGTACGGTTCAATGATTTCTTTGTTTCATTTTTACGGTCAATTTGACTGGTTTTTTACCTGCCGTGATCTAGAAACACGGTCGTGTTTCAAAGCCAATGTTTGGAACCGCACGTGTGTATATTTACAGGAACCATTTGGA